>JAVQJW010196221.1:0-10738 GCA_036025195.1 Hypseleotris klunzingeri
CTAATGAATCTACTACCACTCAGTCAATGAAAATCAATAAAATATGGTTGCAATATGACATCATGCTTTTGTTATACCAACTCAAAGTACATGGTAGCTTTGCATCCAGCCTCAGCAAATACAATTTCCCTTCAATAATAAAAGAAAGAAAGATGGCCAGTATTACAATTATGTGCAAGAACACAATAAGGAAGACTATCTGTATGTGATGAAGCCTTTCTCATGGATCTGTCTGTTCCCGGCCCAACGTCTCAAAAGTAAAAGAGTGGTATTGATTTTCTATAAAGCCTTTTGCTCTTCTAACACTTTCCTTGCGCCATTTCCCTCCCCTTGCCCTCTATGTGAGAACCTTTCGACCTCTCTCCATCCTCCCCAGTGACATAAGAGACCAAAGAATCACAAGACAATATGAAAAAAAGAGCATAATACTTTTCCCAAATAGAAGGCTAGCTGAGTCTTTGCTGAATGTTTTTTGGAGACCAGCTAAGCTAAGAATATCTCCAACAACCCACACAGTAGCTTAGCGAAGGAGTCCCCGGAATGTCTGTTTGAGTCTAGAAAAACATAAAAATGTGCACTACAAAGACCTTCAAGGGAGGTTTTTATTGTGCAGATGTCTACTCTTTTGTTGTCATGTCCAAACCGCTTTCTTTAAAATCTTTTGTGGGTGTAAAACAACATTTACACTTGTGATGATTGGCCCTTGTATTTTCTTACTGTGTCTGTCTGTGTGCTGTCTAACAGGGGAAGAGACTGCCAGCCTATTTGTCTGCAGACGCGGAAGAGGGCGAGGTGTCTGATGATGACAGTGCGGATGAAATTGAGGACGACTTCAAGCTCAAGAGCACGAATGTAAGAGAACGAGAACCTCAAAAAGCATGTCAAAGGAGCCATATTCTGCCATAGTTTTTCGATAATGTGAATCAATTTTGATAATGAAACAATCTTATAACATAGTGCTGCCACATTCATAGAAAGATCCAAATAAATGATAAGAAACAGAGGTAACATCCAATTTAATCCTTTACAAACCTCTCTGAATGCCTTTTCTTTGCTGGAGAGACTGCAGTTCACTTCCAGATGGTTCACTGAATATGGCATCATTCTCTAATACTTAGTTCAAGGCGTGAGACTGCTGTTTTGGCTAATCAGTGCCATTTAAACAGCCTGATGGCAGGACTCCACAGAGGTTGATAGCGTCTATTGAATCAGATCCAGTTTCAGCTCTGCCGTGTTTCACAGCAGCACACATGAGGCTAAAAAAACAACTTATCCAACTGTGATATGTGGGTGAAGATGATAACATTTACAAGAAAAGTCATAAAACATACTGAAAATACTTAGATGGCAAGCTGACTTTGCACAGTGAACATGCCAACAACTATACTCCTTAATAGCCACTTTTTAACGCAGACTATGTACCTAGTAAAGAGTCCTTACTGTTGTCTTCGGCTGCTATGGCCCATCAGCTTCAAGGTGTTTTATTTTATGCATTCATAGAAGGCAATCTGCAGACCGTGCCCAAATTGCCCTAGCGGACCGAGAAAAAGTATTTTACATCTCTAGCTCTGTCCCTCTTGCTTCCATGTGTTTAAATTTCTTTAGTACAGAAATATCCCTCCATCTTTGAAAAGAAGACACAAATAAACTCTATGTCTCTAGTGTGCATTGTTTACCGACATAGCTGTTCTGAAGCAGCCGTGCTTTTATGTTGTCTCTATGTTTGTGTTCAAATGCTGCAGATTATTTGCTGCCAACAGTATGTTTTAGGTATCTGATTAGCTAATTATCAAAAACAAAACAGTTTCTGTTTTATTAAAGTTGACGGATGCTTTAATATAGTTCCAAATTGTTCCAAAAGCAAGAAGTTGAAGATTTATGATCCAGTTTTACTTGTGCTCTGCCACCAATGTTTACTCACTCCAGGAGTTTTTAATACCACCATCTGCTCCAATTTTTAAAGGAAGCCACAATTAATATAATATTCTAAGTTTGTTAAACTCATCTTCACTTATGTGACCCATTTTTATGTTTTAACTCCCACTCCGGCACCCTCAGGACTGAACTGCTCCATAATCTCTCTTCTGTGAATAGAACCATCCAGCTTGTTTTAATTACTTCATTAAGTCTACAGCCTAATTCACACAGATTTTTTCTCACAGGGCAACGGTCATCACCAGGTGGAGTCACATATTAGGAAGAAACTAGACTCTCTGCTCAAAGAGTCTCGTATCGGAGACAAGGAGGACTCAGACAGCTTCAGCATCAGGGCTTTGCTGCGAGCCACTCACCAGGGCCTACAGAAGAACCTGCGGCAGGTACAGCTCCTGGGCATGCTTACCATGGCTCTATATATATATCCCCAACACAATAGTAATATATTATCTTTCTTTATCAACACATCTGCAGTATATTAAAACTAAAAAAGATATAATGTAGTAATTTAATGTAGGGTGCACAATGTGTTCTGTCCTCAGTAAAGAGGATCTTCAATAAAGTTGTTATGTTCTCCCAGTATTACCTTGGGTTCTTGCCGGTTTTTCTGACACCTTTCAAAGACATACATGTGCTATAGTATTCGATATTGCCCCTACTGAATGAATGTGAGAGTGAATTGTTGTGTTTCTGTGTTTCACATACAAACAATATTTGGTAAATACAATATACAATATGGTAATGTGGTTATGGAAGCATGCATGCTGTTGAGGTTTACATTAATGTGTATGAGATGGCCTCCTGTAGATGTTCTTTAGAGTGTGGGAGAACTGGTAGTCGGGAATGTCTGGGAATGCAACATATCAAAAAACAGCCTCAGCCCATTCAGTAGGGATCATATTGGTGACATCCCCATAAACTATGTCAAAACACAAGACGAGAATCCAAAAATCTGCAGTGTTACTTAATATTTAATTGGCCTGCTTGCTTCGTGGTCTATTTTTAGAGACTTCCTGACAGCCATTTTAAAGCAATGAGACTTGTGCATTGGGGTTTCCTATTCTCTTTGTTGCTTTCTTGGTGGTTCCCTTTACCCCATTCTGTCTCCATAGATGCTCCTCTCCTTCTTACTGTATCTCTGTCTTGTGTTCCCATTTCTCTCACACACTGCTGCAGATTTGATGGTTCAGTTTAAGCATGTAGTGGCTTCTGAGTCACTATATGGGCGTCAGTGTGCTGTTTATATACACCAAATCATCCAAATCATCCAAATGCTGAGAAACCTCAGTGAACAGTTAGGCATAAAACAAACATGTTTTTCTTTCTCCAGGGATCCAAAGGGGTTTTGAAGAAATCCCAAAGCAGATCTCTCATAACAACGCTCAAGCAGAAGGTAAGATCGACCTGAATGTCATGTTGGAAATTCTGGCATTGGGCACTTTATCAGGTTGACCTTGTAACTTAGAACTGCTGCTCACTGGATATTGAGTCTTTTTTCAGACCACCCAGACCAGTCTAAAAAAGACATGTTTTGCATATGTGCATGGTTAAATCTGTTGACTTGTAGCAATGTGTTATTTATTTTAGCTCACAAGCATGTGAATAACTCTTATCTAATAACAGTTTACACTGAAACCTAAACTGACTGCATTGCATTAGACTGACAAACTTAAAAGAAACACTACTTTTCCATCTCATTTTTTAGGTTATTCCAGGAATACAGTACACAACCAAATCCCATTCTATAAAAAATCTAAGCTAGACTTTCTTCCCTGTAATGTCAAAAAAGTTCATTTAATGGGTGCCATTAAAATTAAACTGGTGCTAAATACAAGACATCTAATTCTGGTAAGAGATTGTAGCAGGGTCACAACTTGCTTATCTCACAATGGCAGTTGTCAAATCAGTGCTGTGAGCAGAAGCATCAGGCATATCTTAGCCTTACACATGCAGATGTGGACAATGTCTTTATCAAACTCCCCTTGAGCCATGTATTTGTGGATGGTGTTGATTATAGTACAGGCCTGACAGAGACACCATCTTCAAATATTTTCAAACATTTTATGTCACTCAAATCTGCCAAGTTATTACTAGTTTTTATATTATGCCATATTTCCAGAAATACATTTTTTAATGACAGAATTATGGCATTGTTCTAATCAATTTAGATTGAATTTATTATAGATGTGGTACAAACAAACATACTGTAATATAAAATATAATTGGAAAAATCAATTAATCAAATCAAAAATTCTAAACAATGTAAAACAAGAACAACAAACAATTATGAATCCTTAAAATACTCCCAGGTATCAGATAATATATGGAAAATGCATAATATATGAAGAAAAAACTGTACAAAACCGTACATTGTCCAGTCCTACTAGATTCAGTAGAATCTACCTTGTGTTTATCCATCCACCATCTCTTCATTTGAATTTCTCCCTCTTTGCATGTTTTTCCTCCACCCACGTGTATATGTGCGTATTCATGGGTGCATGTAATCTGCTGGCACAGAGCCTAAACCATGTAATTATTGCAGCCTGCATTCTTCTCTCAGATCTTCTTTTCTACCTCAGAAACATTGCCTCCACTGCAGAAATATAGAAAAATATACTACTCTGCAATCACGCTAATTACATAGACTATACCTTAAACACCCACCTCTTACACAATGCTGCTACTACACAATGCTAAACATACATACCACCCAAAACACAGTGTTTACTATTATGTTCCTCCAGCAACAGCCCTGCCCACCAGTGATCTCTCTTGGTGTGTGGGCAGTACATACATATATCTTACATAAAAAATTATATTCCTCTTAATTTCCTGGTAATGACAGATATTGTATTAGTATTAAGAAAAACTAAATAGCTCAATTGCATATTTACTAAAAGGTCTGATAGTGCTAGTAACACAGATTAGAAATCCCTGTTTGCCTGTTAACATCATGTGTTCTGTCCAGAGGCACTCCAAATCCCGACTGGCCTGCCACAGCGTGGAGAGAGAGGACGAGTGTCAGGAGAAGTCTGGGAGGGACGGCGGAGGACAGTTCAACAGGTGACCTTTGACCTCTTCACTACAAATGACAGACCTGACATTGAATGCTATTTGACGGCTGCCAACTGCCTCTAGTATTAATTAATCAAGCATGCCATGGTGCCACTTCTTATTCTACATACTGAATAATATAATACTCATGTGTATTTTGTGAAAGGCTTACTTTGTATTTAGAGGTTAGAGTTTGTACTTACAGGGTTCGGAAATTGAACACTGGGTGAAGAGACTCTAACTCTCATTATATTTGGAACTTAAAATATTACAATTACAAGAATTTGTTGGGCAAAAGAGGTGTGTTAAGATAAGCTAAATAAATGTAATAGAATTCCCAAATTGTAACAAAACTGATGCATATAAATACAGATAATGAAATGCAAATCACTACTTTGCAGCAAATTGAGGTACTGTGGAATATTGTCATGCCGAGCCAACTGATGCCTATACAGGGAATACAGGGAATACAGGAGTTGAGTTAAAGCACATCGAAGAAACTAAGCATGTACTTGATATGACTAAAATGTTTCTTTCTTCTTCAGTGTTTTGTCTTCTGCCTTCTTTCCTACACATGTTTGCAGCATTGTGTAGACATATTTTACAATCACTAGTCACCCCATTTATTAGTATTTCTCTGTTTTCTTGTGTCCCTGGTTCTATATTCATATATGCATGTACGCATGTAGGATCAGCCTCATGCAGCTCACTGACACTGGCTCTCTGCATTAGTGTATGTAGTCTGTATATGTTTACTATACATGGTTTCACTGTTTGTGCCACTGCACTGTATGCACACTGGCTCCCGTTAAGCTTTGTGCTTTTGATGCTGTTTTCTGTGGCTTGTGAGCTGTCTTGTGGGTGTGCAGTCCCTTCTTGCCTGCTGCTCTGCTGTAAATACTTAAGGGAGATGTATAAGTGTGTCTACATTCGTCTTACTTTGCTCTGTCTCTTGGATTTAGGTGTGGAAGGAAGAGGAAAACAATGAAACTGAGCAGAGACCTGTCCAACCTGGTGGTGTTTACAAACTCTGTAGCATCCCAAGAGTGTCTGAATGAAGGTTTTACAAATGCACTCTCAAGCAGATTAAACATTTAAATATTCGTATCTTAGTGTCAAGTCTCTAAGTGATGTTTCTCTTCAGGTACTCCAGGTGATGTCCTCTCCTTCAGTGAGACCAGAGCTCAGTCCTTAGTCAATCACAAAGCGGAACAATTCTTGACTTTTAACCAGAAGCAGCTTTCCAGGATTTATCCGTCGGCCTATCGGATCGACTCATCAAATTTCAACCCTCAGTTCTACTGGAATGTGGGTTGTCAGCTGGGTAAGACACAATATCTTTTAGGTTAAAGATATGTCGAAACAATGTGCCCTTCATAGTTGGCTAAGTTGGGGTTTCTGTGTAATCGCTAGCCATCAATTTCTGTGTAATCATTAACCATCAATTTCAGGAAATTCAGATTGTAGTATTACCATTTAAACTGAAAAATATTTTTATGTTTTCTCCACCACAGTGGCCCTGAACTACCAGACAGAAGGCAGGATGATGCAACTCAATAGAGCCAAATTCATGGTAAATGGAGGCAGTGGCTATGTCCTCAAGCCTCCACCCATGTGCAAAGGTACCAGTAATAATCTTCAGTCAATATTTGTATATATTCACTATATTTGTGCAGTATTCCTCCACTTTTAATCAGCACTTTTGTTTACTTACTACAACACAAAACACTGCCTTTTGTTTTATCAAGGTTCATTCAATCCTTTCAGTGAAGATCCTCTTCCAGCTTATCCAAAAAAGCAGCTCATTTTGAAGATTATCAGTGGACAGCAGTTGCCCAAACCACCAGATTCCATGCTGGGCGACAGAGGAGAGGTATATGCTACACATCATAGACCTCCTGGCTTCTTATTACCATGCAATATTCACTTACACAAATTTTTTGTTTCAGATTATTGACCCATTTGTTGAGGTAGAGATTATTGGTCTGCCAGTCGATTGCTGCAAGGAACAAACCCGAGTTGTGGATGACAATGGTAAGCTCATCAAGTGTGCAGTGTCAGTGAGCTTTAGTAAAATGGCTTGAAAATTCAAGATAATGAATTATTCAGGTCTCATTTGCTTACAGCTTAAGTGTGGTTGACTGAAACAACAAATTAATAGGTCCTCTGGAGCCTTATGTGGTGGATTGTTCATATAAACCAGCCTCTGCATATTGAATACAACAGTGTAATTTCTATATTGGAAATTACAGGATCTATATTTCTCCCAGTATAACCAATTTAGTGATTATGATGCATTGCATATGAGTCAGAAGAATTAATTGGAGCATTAAAGGGAGAAGGCAGAGTGTAGGGGTCTCTGATTAGGGTAATGGGAGACGCCTTGTCGGTTAAAGGTTATAAGCCCTTGGAGCAGAATGGGAGTAATGTGGAGCGTAATTAGAAAAATACATCACTTGCTGCAACACTTAATCTTCTATTTTTGGATTTCACTTGATTCTTAAATGTAAATATATTGCATGACTGTCTCAGGTTTTAACCCGGTCTGGGAGGAGACACTGTCCTTCACACTCCACATGGCGGAGATGGCTCTAGTGCGATTCCTCGTCTGGGATCATGACCCGATTGGGCGTGACTTCATTGGTCAACGGACTGTGGCTTTTAGCAGCTTAATGCCAGGTCTGTAATGTTTCATAATGGATTTCTCTTTCATTTCAATTGTGTGTTAGTGTGAAATATAACTGGGCAATCTACCATTTAATTTTTGTGAAATTCAGTAGCAGAGATTGACACACTTTTACATCACATCATTTTCCTCCTGCCTTTACAGTACAGGGTGCATTATTCTACATTCTCTAAATCACAAGGCATTGGATTTGCATATAGCCCTTATGACCTGTGGCTTTTTTCTTTTGACTTATCCCTGCATATACACTCTGTCTTGCCCACAACAGGCTACCGACATGTTTACTTGGAGGGTTTGACGGAGGCATCCATCTTTGTGCATGTGTCAGTGCATGATGTCTATGGCAAGGTAAGTTCAGGTTCTAACCATTGTTCGTATTTCTCCTTTTACTATAACACTGACAGGGTTTTAAACTACGTTTGTTTCATTGGCCACTGAGGCAAGTGTAACTGTGAAAGGTTACTCACTCTTTGGATTTTTAGTAGTAGAGGGAATCTTAAAGTGTTATTTTTTTTTAATGTTTACTGTATGTAAAGCTGACAAAAACCGAGCTAAAGGTTGTGAATTGTTTCATTTCACATGGTCGCTCAGCATGTAATAAAAAGGTTTATTAGGTACTTCTTTGCCAAAGATTATCCTGAATCGTGTGTTTTGGTTGGTTAATACATTTTCTTTCCTCAATTATCGGTGCAATCACACAGGTTCCAAAGATAGGGAGCACACGTTTGCCAGGTTGGCTAGTGTTATTATCAAGCCATAGATACTGTATGTGTGCAGAATTTGGAAGTGAAATGTTTCTTCTGTTCACAAGTTCAGTTATTGAAGGACCGTTCTTTGTCTTTCTAGTGGAGCCCTCTTATCCTGAACCCGAGCTTTACCATAATGCACTTTCTAGGAACTCACAAGGTATCTGGGGATGCCCAAGGGTTTCTGTGCTGCTGCATGAAACACTAACGCATGTATGGACAAGTGCCATTTGTGAAGATGTGTGAGGCTTTAACAGAAATAAACTGCAGCATTGTTTGTTTAGTTGATTTGCTTTTCATTTACATGATATACATACAGTTAAGATCAAAAAGGTTAAAATTATTTGCCCCCCTAATGAAATTTTAGTTTTTTTTTAATCTCGATTTCAACTGTATATATTATATACAGTATATCCTAGATTTTTTTTTTTTTTTCAAAATTTGAAATGCAGTCATGTCTAATTTTTGCACTCTTTATTTGTGTCATCATGAGAAATAAGAGTGCCATCTACTGTCAGTATACAGTAGATACATTCGCTGGCCACTTTATTAGCTATACTGTACCTGTTCAGTGCATTTAGTCCAGCATTGCATTGGCAGAATAAAATAAATAAGTAAAAAATAATTGTTTGGCATATCCAGTAAATGCTAGATCTGTGGACATAAATGCCACGCTGAGGCCATCAGGGCTGTTTGAGGTACAGTATATACCTAATAAATTTCCAATGAGTGCATGTTAAATCATGTCTTTGTTACCCACATGCATACTTAAAAACAGTATACATGCATTGAAATCTGTGTGTGTGCTTTCTTAATGTAAACATTTCTTTAATTGAGTAACATGTTCTTTTTTGTGTGTTTTGAAAGGGAGCTCGTGGTATTAGGGGCTTGTTCAACCGCTCTTCCAAGTCCTCTGTGGACACAAACTCTGGCGGCCTTAGGAAGCGATCCATCAGTGACCATCTTCTCCGACGCACGGCCAGCGCTCCAGCTAAGGGGCGCAAGAAAACCAAGATGGCACTTTCTGAGTCTCTGGCCTCCATCTCTGATCAGAAGAACGGGATTGGGGCAGCTGTAGGAGGGGAGCAAAGCACGTCGGGACAAGATGTTGGAGCTGAAAGGCGCTTCCAACCACGCTCCCCCCTAATTCACAGACCTATGTCCATGCCCCTTGACAAACTCTTGCAAGGCCAGTTATCCATATGCTCACCGGATTCAGAACAGCAAGAGGGTGCAGACACTGTTATAGGTGAGTCATTTTAATAAATACATCTAATAAAAGAAATAAAAAGAATTGTCACATTACCGTTATTGCCCCAAAGAGCAATAGGTTGTTTTTTTCATGTGATGTCAAAATATACTGTTAAAGTCTCCGCTGGTATTGTGAGTTTACTGCTAAGTTTTAAGGTGTATTTCGTTAAGTAATATAATAAATAGCGGAACATTTAAATTGACTATCTGACCCCGTTGTACGATGTGGATTGTATGTCTATAGAGGCCAGCAGCCTGACTACTATTGGTTAAAGTTGTAACCCACAAAGTCTGATCTGATGTTGCTGTAGAGGCCACTACTAAAGTAAAAGAATAACTATGACAGATTACATACTTTACATTATAGAACAGGATCAACTATAGGCATGTTTTACATTTTGACAAAACTTACAAACTACACCTTTTATGTCCAAATGATTTTTGAACTATCCCACTGATAGAGGGGGCTTTAAATTTGAATAATATGATCAACCATAAAACACACCAAGACGTTTGCATTTTGGCACCCCTCTACTTGTGGTAGAATCTAAAATAGACAATCTACACTAAACAAAAAATAAATTTTATAGGGACATCACATGAACCCAGATAGCCTAACTCTAACTGACATTGATGTCTTAATATATCTTCTCTTCTTTTTATTCTACTTCTGAAACTATATTACTAAACTAACTTTATTCTACTCTGTTCTTTGTGAAATCTTAACATGCCTTTTCTGTCCCATCTTCATTTTGTTGTTTCTTTATATTAGAACACTGACTAGGATATTCAAGCAGGTAATCTTGAAAATGCCCATTGTATTGCCATATACAAGTATTTGTCCAGTCAATGTTTTGTGCAGCAGTCATTGGACGAAATATTGCTGTCTCATTTATGATCCCATTTGATCAAACCAAACCCATATGATCATTTATTCTATATTTGCAAAGATTAATAATTGAATTGTTAATATTTGAATCTCCACTTTCCCTCTTCACAGTACATGACAATCCATCTGTCTTTGTATTTGCTGGTGTCTTGTTTTTGTGGCATATTGTGTCGTGTT
>JAVQJW010196225.1:0-12333 GCA_036025195.1 Hypseleotris klunzingeri
ATTTTTAATGTACATGAACAACAACAGCACAAACAATACCAGCTCATTGTGTGAAAGGGATTAAGATGTTTTGGTGTCATTGTCCATAATCCTTCTTGCCTCCCCCCACAACAACAAGCCTAGAAAGCTCCTCTATGGCCAAATACCCTGAGACTTCTGTAGTAGTGGTGAGTGCGTGCTTGCCCATAAGAATGTGTGTAAATGGGTTGGCGTCTCTAGAGGAATAGCCTAGTTAACACACTTGCTCACACGACACGGATAACCAACTGGTGAAGGTCTTTGAGCGGCCTGCCCCCCAGTGAGCGCGTCTGTGAGGAAGTCTGATGGTGTAAGGTCATCATTTTTGTGCCGCGGAGCCAGCGACAGTCACAGTCAGGGGCTTCGTGTTTCCGTGTTGTCGATCCATCTGTCCCTACAGCTGTACGTCTGGGGATAATGTCTGAGGAAGTTCTTAAAGGAATGTACTGAGATTTGGAGCCAATGTTTTACAGTAGTTTTGACAGTCAGGAATTAGCAGCAATTATTTGTCAGCAGGGGAGGATATAAAAGGCATGCAGCCCAAACAGTTAGTGGAAGAAATCTGTGTATTTGAAAAGGCCATGCTACATACTAAACTTTCAACGCTGAATGAAAATCGCTCTATAAAAACAAACAGTATTAAATATTTATGGTTTGCCAAAATGTAGCTCTTTACTCCCCCTGTTGGTTGTACACAAGCCACTCAGTTTTTGTATATAATCAATAGTGGATTGTAACTTTGAAGAAAATATTGGCAGAATAATTTACAAGCATTTCTCTCATTTGGCGGCATGGAACTGTGCATATGTGCTTTAATTTAGATCTGAATCTGTATAGTAGTATTTTGACATTATATTATTCAAAACAGAAATGTGCTTTTTTGTGCAGTGCTTAGTTTGGCAGTTGTAGAAACAGGAAGGGATTAAACCTATTTTGCAGATCAAGATTTACATTGAGTTTCTATCAGTATCTTTGAACCCACTGTATCTCATAGTTGCATCTTTCTTACACAATAACACAGTTTGTCCCTCTTACCCTGATCTCCGCTGTATGTACACCTGATGAACAGATGAAAGCAGAGGCAGAAAAAGCCGAGACAGCTGAAAAAAAAGCGCCTGGTTGGAGCCGGTCATTTATCTGATGATGAAAGGATAGTGTCAGCAGCTCACTTCCTTAATGCCTTTTCTTAGCTGACCAATCACAGAGCACAAGTCAGCATCGTCCTTGCAATCCTCTTCACTGTCTGCGTGTGGGATCTTACAGTGGGTTTGTGAAAGTGAGAGTGTGCGTTTTATGTCTTTAAGCTGCATAAATCACTCAATGGGAATGACTAAGAAGGTCTTGTAGTTGGCAGTGGCTTTTATAGTTTGGGTGTGAGAAAATGCAGCACTGGCATTCAAAAGATAATTAAAGGAAAGAGTTGTGATAATTGAGAGTAGTGCTACATCACTTTATGCAGGGATCTGTGAAAGGAGAGCTCCGTTTATGGATGTAAACCTCACTGGCCACTTTATTAGGTAGACCGTGTACCTAATAAGCTGTAACCCATCTGCTTTATGTTATCATGTGCATTCAGATATGGTCTTCTGCAGACCCAGATATAACATTCAACATTCAAACTACATTCAAACTACTACTTTGCCTTTTTGTTGTGGCAATGTTCTCTATGAACCCAATGCATTATGGATTTCTGAGTCAAGTCATTTTCAAAATCACTTAAATTTTATAATTCTTTGTTTGACATTCAGCTGTTGTCACTAAATCCAGTGGTAAATAGGTCTACCTAATAAGGTGGCCACTAACTGTGTAACAAAGTTCCCCTTGTCAAAGTTTCACATTTTTTCCTATTTTCCTCAGTGTTCTTCTTGCCTATGAACAAATGCAGATGTGTGCACTATCACATACCACTGTAGGTTAGTCCCACAGGGAAGCTACGACTGTCACAACACATCAGTGTGATTTGTGTGATCTGCAATGCATTTGATAATGTCATTAAAGGCCTGTTGTGAACCTTATGGAAATAGCATATGGAATAGATGTTAACTTGTTTTTGAGCAAAGATACTTCTAACATGATTTGTCCATACACACAGTGACAGCTCAGAAGTGACACGTCAGGACAGCCTAAGGAAAGTTACAGAGAGGCCAAGGTAGTGAGCTAGTACTGTCTCTGCTGTAGTTTATGTTATAAATAAATCTGCTACCACAGATGCCCTTAAGCATGCAGAAATACTGGTCCACCAACCACACCATAAATGTGAATAAAATTTTGTTGGCCATTTTGTGTCCAATTACTTAAATTTGACCACTTTTCCACATTAATAGTTACAGCTGACTAGAGCCTTTTTCAACAGCTATCGGCCTTAGGTAGGAAACACCCAGCTTTTCTTCACTTTGCCTTCACACCATGTATCTTCTACACAAACCAGATAAAATTTTTTCAAACTGTGATTTGAACCTTACCACACTGCCTCTCTGGAAATGAGGTTTTGGACTTTTTGAGTGCTGCACGGGGAGGACAAGAGGTGGATGCCGGTGGGACACCCGTGAGCTTCATATGGGACTTAAGTGAGTGAAGGATAGGAGCAGGAGGTGGACTAGAAGTGTGCACCAGGGGAAAGCCAAGAAAGGAATGAACATAGACATTTAAGGGGAGGAAAATATAATGAGAACAGCAGACAAAGGGTGTTGACCACAAATCTCCACGGATACATTATGGGTCAATGCACCAGCGAACAGGATGGATGTCGGGGAGAGCCAGGAAAATACATGTAGTGTTGAAGATTACTGGAAGAAGTGACGGAAATGGATGCAAGAAGGTCACAGGGCAAAGAGTTGGTGACAAATAGAGAAGTAAAAGCTGAGAAAAAAAGCAAAAAGGTTGTCTATGAAGCGTGGTTTTATTTTGAAAGGTTCAGAGACTGGGCTGTCACATACACAAATGAAGGCTTGGCTAGAGAGACAGCAGGTTATGTCCCCAATGTCTATGACGAAATACAAAGAGATGCACGGACAGGAGACGCTTTATTATTTTATAACTTGTCCTACATATTTGCAGTGTGGACATTTGAATAATTCAGTGCGTCTTTGCTGGTAGTGGCTGGGGCGCTGACAGTGGCCCTGCATATGGTCCACATCACCTGTTTTGGATTTCCAATTAGATTTATACACTGTACTTTGTGTTGCTCATATTTTTCTATGCTAAGAAAATGGTTATGCCTGGCCTTTTTGAGAAGTTAAACTTTGATTTGAACAAATAATAACATTTCACAAAAAAGAAAATAGGCTGAGGTAAAAAAAAAAAAAAAAAAAATCTTGCCCCCTTCTTACTTTATTGTTTGCCATGTGCAAAAAGGAAGAGTAATTTCTACTTTAGCTTGCAAAAGTAAACATAACATAATCACAATCAGTTATTCAAAACATTTATTATAAAAACAAATTAATATGTCAATTTAAATGAACGACACAATCACAGCTTTCTTTTTTTTATAGTGTGATATTTTGTGTTGGATCTCTCTCTTTTTTACCCTTACCTTTAAGTTCCATCCATCTGCCTTACCCCACTACCAGCTTATACCCACCTTAGTTGTTTACCTAATCCTTCAAAACTGGGCTGAAGCATGATGCCTTTCCTTCTTCCAGCTCATTACACAGATAGCATGTGTAGGTGTGTGTGTATAGGAGAGCACCTGTTCACCTCCACAAAGCTACTGGTGTCAGCTTGACTCATCTTTTAACACATGACAAAACACAACACCTTTCACAAACCTAACAGACACACTAAACCATCAGGAGGAAAACGGTTAGGGCCATTAGCTGATTGTTATTAGACCCTTTAGATACTATTAACTGTAAACTTAGGAGGTGTTGACTGGAGGGATGTAGCTTAGTGGATCTCCTTACGTAAATAAAATTAGGAGGCCTGAATGTAATGGTTGATCATAATAAATTGTCTCAGTTGGCCAAACAACATACTTATACTGATACCTCATAAAAAGCAATATAATCTAGTAAAAGAAGTTTTAAAAGGGATAAATGACTGTAAAAATATGATACGTAGAAAATAGCAGAAGTAAGTCAGTATAGTCAAATACAAAATTATATAATCATATCCAACAATATGGCAGGCCTGGTTTATGCACATACCCGTTTTGTTCAAGAATTAAGTAATTTTCTTTCCACTTTACCATTACTCCCTTTAAGAGTGGGTCAGACTAATCTATTTGACAGCATGTCCACAAGATGCCCTCTACACATAGTAAACGTAATGCTGCTAATAAGGGATACATGAAACAAAATGACTGAGCATGCTCTTTACAGTACATATAGGCTACAGTGTTTGATGGGGGAGGGGTATATAGCAGTAATACAGCTCTGAAGGAATGTTTCACTTTGCACCATGGGAAATCAGAAATCCGCCAGCAGCCCCCTAGCTCCTCAGTCTAGAGACTTCATAATTACACTTGCACTCGCCGCCATGCACACTTGTAATTACAGCCCTCCACCACAATCCCATTAGGTCTTTGGGACCTTTAGGCGTTTTTCCATCATTTACTTGGTCTCAGCCAGTGATATGAAGGCCAATGTAAGAGCACCATTTGTGACTTGGGGAGGTCACAGGTTCGAATCCCAGTTGGACTGGGCACTCGCAAAGCCCCCTTTCATCCAGATTTGGTCAACCCTGAAGCGCCCCGCTGTTTAATGGATTGGGAACATGAGGAAGTAAAAATAGCTAATTTACCCACACACACATCGACAACAAAGTGAACATCTATAAAGGAGTAGCCAAGCAAGTAATTGCAGAGCCTTTGGCTGCGCTGAACTGGGTTTTACTTCTCCATGTAATAAACACTGGTTGGAGAACTGATGTAGAAGAAAAGAGGAAAACAGTATTTGAAACTTCGTAATGAGGCAGCAAAGCTAACTCCATGGATGGAACTTATGCATAGTTAGGGCTGCAGTATATAGAGGAAACCTGCTGTCATCAAATGCAATGTACACAACAAACACAGCATGTACTACTGGATAGAAACATCTTATTTGGGCTTTGTACACTAGACACTATGTTTCAATTGAACTGTACCAAAGTCCAGTTTGAAGTTAACTAGCATGAACCATCTTTATTACTTTAATTTGTGTTTGGTTTATCCAAAATGTAGCAAATTTAGGATAACACTAATGGTCCTACTGCTTGCCCCTGAGCATACTGTATACACACCAAGCTACAAGAGGTCAGACTCCGTAGTAATCAGTCCCAAGCCTGAAGAATTGAGAGGGTTATGTCAGAAAGTGCATCCAGCATGAGCCTCATTCCAAATCAATATGAAAATCACTACATGTGAGGGGGCAGAGGATTTGCTGTAGTGACCTCAAAAAAAAAAAAAGAAAATGGAAACAAGAATGGCCATGGTACAAAACCTTAATTGAGCGAAACTTTATTATCTCCAAAACGCTTTTAAATGTTGCCTGCCGAAGCTAAAAATTGCATATTACTGGTGGCCCATTATCTTTACAGCCTTCTACATATAGCCATGTAAATGGCTATATGTAGAAGAAAAGAAAAATATCTGAAACTGCCCAAAGTGTGTGTTCCTTTGGCGCGGCGGGCAAAGATACGAGTCATATACAAAGGCAGCCCGATCCGTGACACTCTGTCAGATAGTCTCAGATATAAAGTCCCGGTGTCAAGAGATGCAAAAACTGCCTCCAGCCATGAGCGCTCCCATTCAATTTCCTTTTTATCTGGATTTGTGTGTTTTTCGGAGGAAGTCTTTTTGTGTGGTGATACGGCAGGGTGCAGGGGGCACTGTGAAGAAGAGAGAGACAGAGGAGAGGAAGAAAAGGGAGTAAAAATGATGTGTGTTTGAATGAGCGTGTCAAAACGATGCAAGGAAGGATGCACCGCCGTATATACACACAAGATTTATGGCACACTGAGCGCTGCCATTATGGCTTCTATGGACAAGTAAATCTTAGCATTCACAACATTAGGACTGAAGATAGGACTGGTGGGCTGCTCAGAATAAAAATGGGGGTTTTGATGTAGCAGTTGTTGTCATATACACTGTAAACTCAATATAGTTCAAACTTTTAAAAGAGGTAGCAATGGGTCTCATGGTAGAACACATTAATTGGAAGGTTAGTGGTTTGATTCCTAATCCAACTAGTTCATACTGACATTGTGTCCTTGGGCACTTGACCCATCTTTCCTACTGTATGTATCTATGTGTTAATCTGGTTGGCGTTGGTTTGAGAGGCTGCAGGATAGCATTGCTGCCATGTCAGTCTGCCCCAGGGCTGCTGTGGCTACACGTACCTTTAATTGAGTGTGTAAAGAAATAAAGGATGTTGAAAAATATGATAAAATATAATATTCTGTGTGAAAAATTCTCTTAGTCCCTCAAAAATGAGTCTGAACTTGAAGATCCATGCTCATCAATCTATATTATATGTTTTGTCCCTGTAGGTGTTCCATGCCAACACAGACCCGACAGAGGTGGTTCTAAACAGGATCCCTCAGCCCGTCTTGGCCCGGTTTGTCCGCATCCGACCTCAGACCTGGAAGAACGGCATCGCAATGAGATTTGAGCTTTATGGATGTCAAATCACAGGTAAGTCTGTTTTTCTCTCACCATCAAAAAACATACAAGTTTTGGTAAACAGCTCAGTTTCAATTGTCCAAGGTATGCCCCCTTACAGACCCAAAGAAGCTGGAATAGACTGAATCGTTGATACATTTCATACAGTAGCATATATTGATTAATTGGTGAATATATAAATTGTGTATATTAAATGAATGAACTACCTTTCTGGAGTACCATCTCTCAAAGTCAATCCTGCTTCAAACCAGCCATTGTCCAGAGTGTGCCCCATAGTATCTGACATATAATAGTGTTTAATACATTTCAAACCCTAATAATTCCACAACAAAAGCCTTATTTTTCCCTCTTTAATAAACCTAATGATAATCCCTATATTACCTCTTCACTAATCTCCCCATTACTTTTATTCATATATTCTACTCTTTTGTCTCTCTTTTTTGCACGTGCACAAAAGGCAGGCTCTTGTGTTGGCTGGACTCTTGCCCTGGCACCTCTTTCATATACATATCCCTCCCACTCAACACACACACACACACACAGACACACAGCTACACACTTACACACAGACATAATAGAATAATACTAGAGCTCTCTGTGTGTGTGGGTGAAAGCATCGCAAAGTAACGGGGCTTTCAGCTTTCATCTCCCGCGCTGGGAAACAAACACCATTTCAAACCGGCATAATCAGCTCAATACTATAAATAGATAAAACTTAATTAGGGCGTCTGTGTTTGCGACTCTGGTTTTTTGTCAAGGCAAAAAAAAGCAAGGATCCATTTGAGTGTACAGTGTGTCATTATTAGGTTAGGGCCCCTCTCTGATGCCATTGTAGTGGCCATTGAGAGGGAAAGATACACTCTTATCTCACCAGGCTATTTCAGCACCCACACAACTCACAATCAAACAATGTGATCCAATGACTGTGTGTCCCAGTGTGCATGTGTGTGTAGTAATAGATGGGAGAGAAAGAGACAGAGAGGCGGCATAAATCAGATGTACTCCTGTCCTGCCTGTCACCTGTTGTTTTTTAGCCACACCTAAAATTGTATTACACATAACCAGACTCTTATCAAGCTTTTTGGGGCATTACTGTAGTGAGCAGTGCAGCCATTATCCTTCACTGAGTATTGGAAAACAGTGGCAAATCTTTTTATGAATGACAAAATACAGTGGATTGGAAAAAGCAATATATTCCATGCATCTCTCTATTCAGTTTTGGAACTAAATTTAAATGGTATTGTACAAAAATACCAAATAGCCCACATAGGGATTCTTGTATTCATGCTTAACCTTCTCACTATTTCATGTTAAAGCCCAGAAACTGTAACTTTCAAAGCAACCTAACATGCTTTGGAAAATTATATGCGGTTCAATGGTAACAATGTCATCAAATCAGCTGCTTTGTCATATTGAATTAATCAATTAAATGTATAGATCTCACTTGGAAACTGAGAAATAGATATTCTACACCAAAGACCGCCTACAGTGATTATTGAAGCAAGGGTTACAGTGGAGACATGAGTCACACATTTCAATTGTTTATTTTATTGTAGCTTTATACAGAAACTATTTATATCCCATATATATTCTATGGTACATAAATTGAATGCATCATTTTTGTGCTACCAAAAATGCAGCCAAAATATTCAAAATCCTGAAATATAATACCCATAGCATAGCATTCTGTAGACAGTGGGAGTTACATGGACTACACCAGGTTTGTGTGCATTTCAGCTATGTAGCTTCTGTTGCTTTAGCATTTTTTAAAATTTACATACTGTACACAATTATACAAAAAACAGAGTTTCTTTATAGAATCCTTACCATCCTCAAAATACACGCAAACTGTGAAAAATGTTCCTTTTGTAGCTTTCCTTCCCTTCACATAAACATGGAGCCGCTGAGACTGTGATAATACCCTGCACAGGCCCATAAAGACACACATAAAGCAGTCAGTCAGTGACATGTCATTAACTTAAATCACACTTTTATGTCTCCGCCTCAACTTTCCTCCCTCTTTTTACCTATATCCTATGACTTTCGCCGTATTACTTTCATTTTTCTCACCTTAACTCCATCCTCCTTGTTCCCTTTGCTTCCTCCAACCTTCCTCGTCTGGTTTGATCTCATTTCGCTCCAGCCCGCGGCACCTATCAATCATTTATTTTTAGCACCTTTATGATTTTTCTTTTTCATGGCGTTGCATTTGTGAGTAAAAGGCCAAGTAGAGCCCCTGTTGGTGGGTTTTCCAGCTGTAGTGTAAGTTGAATGGGACGCAGTGGGAAGTGTGTGGGCAACACTTGACAGAATAACCGGACCTACATGGTTCAGGCTTTTGTATGTGTTGTACAGTACGTATCCAGCGTGGAAATGCTCTTAAAGGGATAATTGGAGTTTCTATTTCAGTAATGCTTTACAGTATGAGGTAGTTGTCAATATCCAGTGTCCAGCTGTGTACCTGGCAATGTACTGTAGGAACGCACTATGATACAATGACAACTGGACTAAATAGATTAAGAAAAAAAGACACTAGGTACAGTACTTAACATGTAGAAAATAACAGTTTTTAACACCTCCAAAAAAGATATGTAGTGTTGGGCATGACTTGTATGGCAATGTTTAGAGCATTAAACTGTCAATTCTGCTCATCTATATAGCACTAATACATACAGTATGTTGCTGCACATGCATTTGCAAGGCACAGCTATGAAATGGTAGACTGTAGGAATACAGTCATATGTCAAAGTATACCTTGTTTACTAAATAATGCACCATATATAAAGCTACACGTATATAGCCTTTAATTTTTGATAGACATGTTTAAGGTATTGTGTATATTTCATGTTTAAAATGCTCTAGATGTCACCAACAGCAAACATCATTTAATATCACCACAACCAACCTTGTTAAAAAATCATTTTAGGTGAGCTATTTCTGTCACATGAACCCTATAGAGATCATTATACCTCCCCTTTAAACAATGGCAGACATAACTCCCAGAATAAACAGCTGAACAGTAGAGCGATGTGTCTAATCAGTTTGTACTTGCTCTAAAGGCTGGTGTTGTTGTTTACGGCCGATTCATTATTTACTAAAGCGGCGCTGGCACACGTCACCACATTAAACATTCATTTGCACCAAGGCCTTAGGAATGTCACCATCAATCAGCATCACCCTTCACTGTCACCACACTCTCCTCCAGCGTCTATAGCTCCTCTTTTGTCCACCAAGCCGCTTTCTTTTCATGCCCTTTTTTAAAACCATCTCTGACCTTTTGTCTATCAGCTGATCTTTCGTCTTATATACTCCTTCAGTTCAATACATTCAAGATTCTTTATCTTGTCCATTCTATTGTCAGAAGCAGTTCTTTGTAGTGGACTATGCCACTTGTTCTCAAATAGTCTGACTGTAGGACCTAGGAAGGGGTCACAATAGTGTTCATACCAGTCCCCAGCACATATAAAAAGGGCTTGTGTCATTTAAAACCTATTATAAATACTATATGCTAGTCACAAAAATTCAGGTGAAATTACAAAATGCTCCAGTATTACCAGTGAATTACTACCAACTAGTTCTACTGAAATACATTACTTTCATAATGTGCTGTTAATCAGTGTGTCCATTTTCCACTAATTACACCCAAAAGTTAAATGTAAATTTGTTAATGTATTCAAAATCGTTCAGGCTCAGAATAAAACGTTTCAAGCCCCCAATGACCCACTTTTGGTCCCCAGCCCACCAATTGAGAAGCCCTGGACTGTAGTATATTCTTATACTTTACATTTTAATATTAATAGCTACTATCCCTCTCCTCCCACTATCCAGAGACGTGTTATACTTAGCCTATTGTCACTATAAAAAAAATCATGACTTTGATCTACAACATGCTTTCATTTGTTCACATGGGGAATTCCCCCCATTATATTCCCTGATGTAGGAACCACACAGGATGCTCCACGGAAGTTATTCATCTTTAGCACTAGCTGAATAAAAAAATAGATAGGGTGTTTAAAGATACTAATGTGCTGGACATGATAAATGATAATGGCTACAGTGACAGAATATTAGATGGTATTTTTCCATGTGTTTCTTGTGTAGATGCTCCCTGCTCTGAGCTCCAGGGAATGATGTCGGGGCTGCTCCCAGATTCACAGATTTCAGCTTCTTCCATGAGGGACATCCATGGATCCATGGGGGCGGCCAGGCTCGTGGCCAGTCGCTCAGGCTGGTTCCCAAACCCTACACAGCCCATCGCGGGAGAGGAGTGGCTACAGGCAAGTTACATGAGAAATTTGGTTTTACAATTAAATACTGACAAACTATGGGTACATATAGTAAGCATAGAAATAAAAAATCATCTCGCCTTTCTACTCTAAAAAAATAAAACGTAACATCTTCAAAATTACATTACACAATTACATTGAAATTATGTATTATTGCAAGTGGGCAAACTGAACACTACAAGAGGAGAAGCACAATCATTCAACGTTTTATGGTGGCTTAAAACAAATAAAGTGATAATGTATTGAGCTAATAATCGTACCTTTTGTCTTTGCTTTTGTATAAAAAGATAAATTAATTACCCTAGTCGGCTACCGTAGTTTGTTACACGCCTTGCCACCTAATGCTTTCGGCAAATCGTCAAATCTTTTCAAGTGCATTGAAATTTTCACAATTTTTTGTTCAGCCAAGAAGAGCAAACTGGTGTTACCATATAAACAATTAACTATCCCAGTGATTAACAGTACTCCAAACAAAATGAACCAGCACGGTTTCAAAACTAGCTCCTTTCACTTCTCATGTGTGTTGATCGCAGGTGGATCTAGGTGTCCCAAAGACAGTGCGTGGCATTATTACCCAGGGTGCACGGGGCCTTGAGGGCAGCACCAGTGCCGAAAACCGAGCCTTCGTCCGGAAATACAAATTGGCACACAGCTTGAACGGCAAGGACTGGACATATATCACGGACAGCAAGACGGGGTTAGCCAAGGTACAGTCTGGCCTATAATAAGACAGCCTTCTATTGTCAGTGTATTTATATCTGTCTTTCTACACCTTTGTCTGTCAGCCTGAAAAGCCCATTTTATTCCAGCCAATAATTTAATTTAATCACCTTTCTTATTCTTTCTTCTCATCCTCTTGTTCACTCATCCTTTATTTGTTTCTCCTGGGTGCTAATTAAGAATGTCTTTTTTTTGTGCATGACTACACAGCGCTGCCGGCAGACTCACCCGCACTGAGACACAGCTATTCTCTATGTGTCTTAAAATGCCTTAATAGTACTTCTAAGTGTCTGCTTCCCTGCTCATTGTAAAATCCAGCTCTCTTTCATCTGCCTGTCTTTGGCAATGTGCATCTTGGGAAAATCATCTAAAGCATTTACATGTGGGGTAATACAAGAGATACATTTCAAACAGCAAATGTGAATTTTGAAAAGAAAAAGCTGCGGAGTTGTCAAGTTGTGTTTTAGCCGCCAGCAAATGAAATCTTGTTTGAGGAATCAAAGAAAACTCCATGTTGTTAGTTTGCCAGCGCTTGTCATAATGTTGAAAAGGGATTTGTGAAAGACAAGCTCACTATCTGGCAACAGCATTCAAGTGTTTGTTTCAATTTATGTCAAAATAGTGAATAATCTAGACTGACTCCCTAATTTTTCAAGATACTCTGTGCTCCTTATGCTACAGTAAAGTTCAGTACGTTCTCATGAGCAAAAC
>JAVQJW010196612.1:0-17258 GCA_036025195.1 Hypseleotris klunzingeri
TACAACTTGCTATGAAGTACTAAAAAATTGTACAAATTTTGTATGGGTTATTTGAAGTAATCCTAAAGTCAGACATTGACTTACATTATACAGATTTTGTTCTGTATGTACCTAAATTACATAACTAAAAACAGGTATTTAACATTTGATTATACAAGTGAACACAACTGCATCACACATAAGCAACCAATTCTATTTGAGGGATCCATATGGACTTACAGACATAAATATTTTCCTACTGTAACCTCTGTATAGGTAATCCAATGCTTTATATATTCCACCAACACATTTTGATTGATGACCTTATACACACATTCATTTCATTCCTAACCTTTGTACTAATATTTCCATTAAGCCAGGATTTACAAGCACATATCTAAAGCTAAATACAGCCTCTAAAGCTCCAAACAAGAGAATAGAGCTTTTCTATAATTTGCTGTAAAAATCTTTTAATGCTGTTGACATTATCTCCCCCTTTTTACTATCATAAAGACGTTGAATGTTAATGCAAATGAGAGGCTTTATTCTGAATTATGTGATAAAGCTTGAGAGTGCAGCCCAAAGGAAAAACTGTGGAGAAAATAATTATACCTGCTCCGTGTCCGGATCTCACTCCAATTACACATTTACATGTCTTATATAATGTATGTCGCCATGATGGGACAGGCTTCTATTTTTAGACATAATTACTGCAAGAATGATGTATGTGGGGTAAACTGTAGTCATTTCTAAAGAGACATGTTTGGGTATTGATTTTGTATTGAACTTAAATCTATTGTTAAAGCTAAAGCAATTGTTGGTTGTAATGAGTTACATTTTCCAGTGCCATTTACTTGAGTAACTTGAGAATAAAATGTACTTAGAGTAGTGTTAATGCACCATCCTATTTACTGGTAGTTGAGTATTTGAAGAAATTATACTTGAATCCAGTTTGTCACTTTCTCACATCTCTGTAAGTTTCAATGTGTGTTTTTTGTTGTGAAGATTTGGAAATATGGTCTTGGGACTAGGGACTGCAAAATGGGGAAAGTGAAGAGTGAGTGGGCATGAGCCGTTGTTTCCATAGGTTAGAGGACAATTAGTGACCTTTATTAAACAGGAAAGTCCCACTGAGATTTAGTATCTCTTTTACAGGGGACTCCTGGCCCCAATAGGAATCCTATTGTACATGTTTTTACCAACCGTAACTCAAACAGTGTTGGCACATTTTTTGAGAGAAACAAGCGACCAAGTTGAGAAAAAACAAGTCCAAAATAAGAAAACTACCTTATTTTTTTCAAGCAACAAGTCTAAAGTCACTGAAAATTAAAATGCAACTTTATCTCATAGTTCAGTCTCATGTGAACTACACTGAGTTTGGTCCTTCTTCCTATTTAATGGACATATGTAAATTTTCGCGGTTAAATAAAGAATGCCTCTATAGCGCCCCCATGTTTATGACTCCTATGGGACTCTGGATACACTTACTTTGTCGGAGAGTGTTGAAACTTGGTACAGTAATTCTCCACATTGTGCGGAACATAAAATATTATTATGGTCCCACCCTAAGACAAACAGGAAGTTGGCCATTTTAGATTGAAATTTGGAAGTCAGGTATATTTTGACAGCCTCTTACTTGCACATACTTGCCCGATTAGTGTCAAACCAGAAACAATGTATCACCCCCCACCACCGAACACACCTGAACAATATGATGCCAGTTACCTCAACAGCGCCACCGAGGGAATGTAGTTTTAGGGAAATCCTTCACAAACATGCAGACAAATTGAGGTGGCAGTGGCACAGTGGTTAAGTGTTCAACCTGCAACAGGAGGTTCGAATCCCCCCCAAGCGTATACTGTTGTTGTGTCCCTGGGCAAGACACTTAACCCACCTTGCCTATGAATCAGTGTGTTAGTGTGCCTGCATGATTGGGGTGGTCCGAAGGGGCCATAGGTGCATAATGGCAGCCACGCTTCCACCACCTTCTCCGATCAAGAAGGCCGTCGGTGTTAAGAGTTTAGTCTGGCTGGCCAGGCTAGCAGACGCATGGGGCGTTTCGCCGATATACATTTGCTGTCATTTACGACAGCGTGGGTCTAGTTTACAAGTTGGCTATCTTTAGATCTGGTTTAGTCCCACTTTTACTTTGTCAACTTCTAATTTAATGTACTTGTGGGTAATTTCTGTTATTCCATGGCTGTAACAAGTGGCACCCAATGTAGATTTTAGGTGCTTTGCGGTTAACAATGAAAATACAGTTTTATTGATCTTGCTCGTCCACCCCTAGTTCAAAGTTACTTAAATGAACCATGATTTGTTGAGTAGTCTATAACAGGTTTCGGGACAGGTGTTTCTAATAATGTGGCCCGTGGTCCCTTGAAATACATATTGCATCTAGGGTGTGCAAAACATATCTAGTGTAACACAAACTGCTGTTACAAGATTGAGGTGGCTGTATCGGTGACAGTCATGTGAATGAGGTGGGAGAGCTTGGGCTGACACGGCTCCTTGCAGCCTGTCACTGGCTTCAAAGATATGAGCCCCCCCCCACGGTCCTCGACAGCACTGTGATTTAGGGGAGAGGAAAAATGGGAAGTGAATATTTTATTGAAAGCCCGCCGTATGCTACTGGAGAGTGTAGTGACAGGCCGCAGAGCTCAACGTTTAATATAGCGTAGATTTTAATTCAACTTCAAATAGAGTATGATGGAGGAGGTTAATGTGCTGTTCATATTTTTATCATCAGGCAGGTTTATGAGTCACCCAAGTGTATTTAAAAACACAACACCAGATCAGGTTAGGGCTCAGAATAAACATGTCAGTGGATGAGTTGGCCTTATCAATACATTTTTAAGCTTTACCATTTTGATTGAATACATATCTTGGAGTTAATTTCCAGTTAGCGGATGACCTGCTCTACCACCTGAGTTACTGCAGCCCCTAGTACTATAATTATAATAGTCTTTAAAATCACTTTAAAATGCATATTACTGTTGGAATTATCTTCAAAACATCAAACATAGACTTGTAAAAAAACTTGATGGAGCCCATGATTTAAACTGTATGTTTAAATTTAGTTGGAAACATTGTAAACAAACTTGGGCACCACATTGACAACATTATCTGTCAAAGTAGCATGGACGTTTTTCAGGCATTTTACAAATTCTCTGTTAACTGGTAAAAGTAAAGTTATACTATACTATAGATGTAGAAAACTGCACAGCATATAGCCTTTGTACATAAATGTGACTGACTACTTATATCAGTACGTCTGACATAATACTGTACAAGATTTACACTAGGCTATAATAAACGTGCTATCACCCTGAGCATGATTTCTCATTTTCATATGAATGGGGAAAACAAGAAACATGATCTCCTTCATACACTATATTTCTTCTGATATCTATGCCATATATAAGAACCCGTAGGCTGGCGCTTCCTATCTTCGCTCCCAGCAGCTGCCTACCTACAGTAGTAAAAAGCCTCCCACATCGTGTCAGCCATAAATTCTCGCTGTGAGTGATGCTTTTGGTAGCCATGGAGACCTACTATAATAGACACCCCTCCCTCCTCCCGCTGTGGGCCGCTCTTTCTCTCTATCGCTCTCCCCCCTTCACTGTGCGCTTAGGTCTCTCTGCCCCGCTCCATCCACGCCACAGCTCTTTTGGCTACTTTGCGCATGTACGGCCAGTCACAGCGAGCATTGCATCGACTCCAAGATGGCGATAACACGTCTGGCTTGCCTCTTGACTCTTCTCTCAACTCACTGTAAGTAGAAATAAATTCTTTCTAACCACCTGGCAAGCCCGCTTTTCGCCTTGGTAGATACGAAAGTCGAATAGTGTTTACTTCTGGGTAGGTTTAGGCGGCATTTTACAGCATTTGGGAGACAGACGGCATCCGAAGTGAGACTAAGTGGACCAAAGTAACGGTGAACTCACGGTAGACTCGCTCAAACCTAACTCTCGAATGAGTTATTGCAACAAACGCGAAAAATACGCGCAGCATTGCCACGCGTACTTAGTTTTATTGCGACTGGAATCGTAGTTTCGGTCTTTACGCTTTTCCACTTTCTCTAAACCGTTGTTTAGACCTGCGTTGTTCTTAAATAGTGCTTATTGTGTAGTCAAAAGATGTATTTGAGCGGAGATGGGACCATACAATCAATTCACTGCGTGTTGAGCTTGCTCGCGCATCGTTTAACTTTGCGCAACACTGGAAAGGATCGCTCGGTCACCACGTTTTACCCTCCCTTCGAAAAAGTTCCACTCTCTTCAACTTTGCAACTACTTCACGAGTTTTTGCGTGAATTAAACATGAGCCCATCCTTCTTCGTGGTTCGCAACTTCGCACAGTTAACTATTTAATGCAGAGCTGCGGTGATGGCGATGTTGATGGAAGTGATGCGAGATAACGGTTTGGCTGCGGCCACATACATGGGGCTGACCGCGGGAGGAGTCAGGCCATGCACTGTCCCCAGCCTACCCCCTCCTCCTCGTCACGCTCTCCCCCGCTGTTGGGACTCTTTCAAATGCACCAGACTGAGCTGGTAAACAAAACGTCCGTCAGAAAATCGATTCTTTTCCGTCTTTAAACCAGTTAAAGCCCCTTCTTTCATTTAATCTAATTTAAAAGCAACGAGCGAACACCTGTAAGAGTGGACAGGCGGTGCAGTCAATGCAGATATCAATACGAGGTGAGAGAATTCGTATTGAACCAAGACATGTTGAAAAAAGAAGTTTAACAAAGCATGTAAATTAATACGAGTAGGAGTCTGTATGTTTGAATAGACTGTGCTGCTGTAAGCCACTTGTTGCTGTGCTGTGGAGCTATTTAAGAATTCGTTGTTCCCTGCTATGAGCCCCCTTTCCAAGGCAGCTATAGTCATAAATTATAGCCCACAGAGGGCAATAAAAAGTGTGAGAAACACAGTGAGAAAGTGATACAATTTAGATTTACATTAAAAAACACTGGAAGTAGCTACCTATTCAGCTCTACAGACCATAAGAAATCCTTTAGCAGTTAATCCTTGAATTGTAGGGTAAAGGGTAATTGCCATTTTGGATTTAGCCTATCTCTCCTATTAGTTTCAGTATAATAATAACAAAATCTCTCCTATCCTAGAGGACAGTTGCAACTTAGTATTCATTTACTGTTTCTGCATGAATAAGTACTGTATTATTAATTTCACTGCAAGAGCATGGCATGGAAATGTGGTGTATGTTGTTCTCCGTGGATACAAATGAAGTTAGGTGTAAGAGGACAGATTCTGATCAAAGAAACGCACAGACATGAGAAATTCCTGTGATCTTTCACGTGTGTGAATGGGCTTTTCCGCTCGACTTTAATTAGGAATAGCACGGGGGTTGTTTGATATCTATTACTGTATTCTCAACAGTGTCTCTCGTCTTGACATACCTTCAGGCTGTATTTTTTTTCAGGGTTACATTTCAAAGTCAGTACTTTTAATGATGCTCCCTTAAGTAAATGTGTGACAGGGCAGGGGAGCAGCACAAATGACATTTTCAGAGGGGCCAGTGAAGTGGCAAAGATTTAAGACGTTCTTTTGTCTTGGCCGGACAGGGCTTAACCATGTGCCTGACTGGCTTAAAGCCAGGTCGCCACTGTCTTTAGAAGCAAGACAAATCTGGGGAGACTGGAACTGGCCAAAAGCTGGGTCATGAATTACTAATTGTTTCTATTAGACTCAGTCAAATAGATGCCCACTGTAATTAAAGTTAGTTATTTGTGTTTGGAAACACATGGCTTATTATTTTGGTTTGATGTGTCACAAAGTGCATAATACAAAGAGGAAAGACTTGTTTGCTTCCTGTGTGAAGGTCACGCTTTGTTATTTTGGTGTCTGAGATGTGCTTGTTATTTTAAATTCATGACATTTGTTAGGCTGCTATCATCTTAATGGCTACCCAGCCCATCCAGCCTTCCAACTGACAGCATACCCTTGCGCTGAACACACTGTCATTTGTCAGCGGAGCAAAGAGACAAGGCCTATTGTTATTTTAAGTAGACACGCTTACAACCAACTTTCCAATCTGATCTAATGGAATGTATTGACATTTTCTATTGTTGGCTTTACCTGCACCTCTTTACTTAAAATATTCTAGAAAGTGGCCAGCACTCTAAGAGGACATCTGCCAGAACACTTCTGCCAAGAGCACAGCCAAGATATGTGGGATCTCAAAACGGATAAGGGCAGAGCTAATATAAACTTTGAGATCACTGGGTCCACTCGTATGAGAAACACCTGTGAACATCCTTACTGTGCTGCTTCATTACTTCACATAAATAAAATCATGTTCAAATGTCAAAACGTTACTGCAATAACTAAATTGTTTCATCAATGAATCTGCTGCTATGCTTACTAAAGGGCCCAAATGGATTTCGTTCGTGGAGAGTTGGCATTTTTATGACTTGACATTATCTCTATTTTCACTCAAGCCTGCCAACCTAATCCAATTTGGCTTTATCTGAATATATGAGATAAGAGAGAGGGCTGTCGCTAGATTGTTGTTGAACCGCCCCACCGTGTGATAAGCTCGCTGATAAGTTGCATCAACCAGACAGGCTTTGAACATCACATTACGCACTCTGCTGACTGGGTGACGGCCATCTTTTCAAACATTTGGCTAAACCAGAGCCAAATGTCAGCGGTTTTCGTATTGTTTGGCATGTGCGACACAAGGCCTGGCAGCATCGCCCCCACAAAAGTACCCACAGTGGCTCCCAGAGGAGGTGCATGCTGTCAGATGTTTCACTACCCACCCAAAGATTGTGAGCAAATGTTTGGTGTGCTCTCTGAATGGCATGTATGGCCCCTGAGGGCAACTTACATACAGACTGACATTTTACAGCAGAGACAGTAAATGGCAGAGCAAAAAGGGACAAGAGAAAAGAGTCCCAGGCTGAATTGCATTTGTTTGTTCCAAGAGATTTTCCCTGAGTGAGTCTTGGAAAACATGTATCACAATTGTCAGTTTTGTCAGTTTAGACACAGCAGAATTATTGTCTTGGTCAGATTTTAACCAAAGAGCATAGAGGCAGTAAGTCCTCATCTATGTAGTAACTCACCTGGATTGCACGTGATTTTTGGACTATTGTGGCACACAGACCCAGACAATGGAACACATAAACAAAAGATATAAACATGAAAACTGGTATTTATAGTGATAATTTATAGCAAACACATTAGACTTGTTTGTTACTTGTTTTGGTCGCTCTTGTTGTAAACATTCAAAATAGAAAGCTAGTCTGCTATAATTCATGATATGTTTAGGGACTTTTGGTGTGCACAACTGCTCAGAAAGTTTTTAATGAGTTTGCTGTTTGATTTAATTCAGTCCAGAGTCTTGCATTAATAGAATATTTGTAAATGTATCAGTGCTAAAAGATTTTGTTTGCATTTAATCCTAACAACCTCAACAATAATCACTAGCTATTGTTACAACAAGATCTTTAGATTGGGTGTTGTACTGGGAACAGACTTCCATTACAATTGTGTAGTTTTGTATTCAAATTTACAGTGTTTAGTAAAATTTGTATCAGTTAGCTTTGTAGGCGTCTGAACAAAAAGCCTGTCCCTGGAATGGAGTCAGCACGGCACATGGTCCTTGCTGTGGAATGACCCTAAACAGCTGAGCAGGAGGTGGGTGGAGGTGTTTTGAGTTGCGTCGTAACCAGAAATATCCACCGCGTCCCTCCCAAAAACCTGAGCGAGTGTGTGTTGGCAAATGCAGCATTCCAAATCGAAAGCACATGGAGCGTCCCGTCCTATGTGCGCTGACTAACAATCACAACCACCTGTTTTCCCTATAGCAGATAAAAGCACCCCTGTTGATGAGCGGGTCGAGGTCAATGCAGAATGTTGTTGAAGAAAAGCGGCAGCAGCTTCACAAGTCCGAGGCAAAACAGTCTGGGTGTGTGACGGTACACCCCCAAGAGACAGAAACTCATTTTATCTCCACACAGAGGAGGATTCAGCGCTGTGTTCTGCTTTTATGTGTCTTTATTCCCTCTCTTGCAGTAAGCCATAGCAGATGCTGAGGTTGAAAGGCAAATAGTAACACACTCACGTTCCAGAAATGGCGATGGCATGTGCGTGCTGTAAATGTCAATAAGACTGCCATGTGAAAAACCATCGCTCATAAACTAGAAGCAGGCTTCTAGCGACACTCTGACCAAAACATCACATAAAAGTATATAGGTGCATGGCTGTATTGACTATTCTTGTAACTTTTAGAACTTTACACCAAAGAACTCAATGAAATCTACAGAGGGCTTTTCGTTTGTCTATAAAAAACAATTGGACCCTGTCAACAAATTGTCATGGTTATGTATTACATCATATTCCTTACAAGTAGGCTAATCGGTTTAGTTGATATAAGGAAACATTTGTGAAAGTAATAGCCATCCTCTTTTAGGTAATGAGCTTTGGAAACTTCCTCAATAGTGGCCCTAAAGTGGCTGTTTGTTTTGACAAGACATTATTATTCCCTAGATCAACAGGATAATCTGTAAGATGCCTGTGCGCTGGCAGCCTGGGCTTAGAGCAGCATTAGAGCGTTTCCTGTTGGACGATCTCTATCTGTGGTCACATGGTCCCCGGAGGCAGGAAGCGCTGTCTGTGTGTGTGTGGAGACTGGCAGCCCACATCAATAGTGCAAAAGAGAGTGGCATTGATCACACATCGAAATGCTGTCAGCTCAGTGCAATAATTAGGCGTTTCATTAATGACACGACCACAGCGATGAACTACGTGTGGTAAAGGAAGAGGCTCCAGGCTGTGCTCCCGCTGAGAGTCATAACCTAATAATGGCTGTGGGTTTATCTTTTGTTTACCACACTCAAACAAAAGGCCATTACAGTCTAAAAATAGCCAAAAGGCATCTGATTACCTCAGGTGCTTGATCACAGTTCATTCCAAATGACTGGACACAACAGCAGAGATGTAGCAATGAATGTGGGTTAGGGTTAGGTAAACACATCTATGTCTCATATTAGCACTGAGTGTCATTAATAAACAGAACACATGTATTGGATCATCTTTCTTATTGGGAAATCAGTGTCTTGTGGAGAGTACTACAGAGTACCAATCAAAAGCTTTTTTAAAGTGTAAATGATGTTGATGTTATTTTATGCTGATACACCGGTTCAGATATCACTTCTAAAGATTCAGAAACATTGAATAAATTATAAAGTAGTTGTAGTACAAAAACTGCACAAACTCCTGTAGTTTTGCATCTCCAAATGACCTACCATAGAGCAAATAAATACATTGAAATATAGACCCCATAAATCACATTATAGTACTCATCTCCCTTAATATCAGTTCTCAGGTACTATCCTTGGTAGGAACGACTTTGGGGCACATGTTTCATCCTAAAAGCTTTAGTGCAGTGTTTCAGATATGCTCATGCCTGGCTTTTTAGGTTTCCTTGAAGTTGACAGACATATGATATAAAAGTCATAAACCAGGACTGCAGTTGTCAAGAATTGAAAAATGTTGAGTAGAAATTTCAGGGAAGCCTTGAGTTATGACCGCACATATTTGGTATCATGAGAAATATATCAAAGTTATATTTTTGTGTTGACGGAACATGCTTTAATTATGTGTGTCTCTGTGTTACCATGGAGACAGAGCATCAGTTCTGTGCCAGACGCTGCTACAGATAGTGTAGTTTAGATTGAGAAAGCTGGTTGCAACTATGTTTCAAGAGAAAAGAAACTAGGAAACTTCTACAGTATTTATCTATCAGCATCATGTCGTTTGGTTAGTACTGAGAAATTTTAATAGATTGTGATTTCTGTCATGTGCTCAAGGATTTACTGCTAGTTTGAATGTTATTTGATTGAAAAGCTCTTATCTAGTTCTTGTAAAAGGATTTGGGTAAATCTCACAGTTTAGCAGAGACAGTAAATGTCACATAGAGGTCCGGATGTGAGTTACTGGCATCTTGGGGGAGTTGGTGCAGAGTAGGCTTAAAACGGCTGAAGAGTGATATATGGAGCCAGGCCAGTGAGCGAGAACTAGGCCTTGATGTCCTCAACTTAAAAATAAATAAAATGAGGAAATTATTTATTACATGTTGGATGCTGGCCATTCCAGATGCAGCACTACTAAAATAAACTAAAAAAGTCTATGATGTACTGTATGCTAGCTAAAGGATGTTTCAAGAGTGTTGTCACACCATAGGATGCCTTTTAAAACATATTGTATACTATTATAATAATAATAAGTTTTAGACTTGTTTTGGCACAGAAGAAATTGCCTTTGAGAGTGCTTGGGGTGAGACATGACACAGAAAATGTGGCGCTCATCCAATTTACTTATTAGAGAGGATTAATTCCTTTAGTGTGTGTATAAAAGTCAAAGGGCTGTATTAAACATTTATCATTGTTTCTACATTAGCTTTGGCAAATTCAATTTATGGCTGTCTTATTTGCTGCAGTGCTGCTGCTGGCTACTTACCTCCAAACAAATGGAGCCCATAACTTTAATGTCACAAGTTTGTAGGGTATGATCAGAGCGGGATAGGCTTATCATGTGATTCAATTAACGTCTATATTTTTTGCACTATCACAGAAGGGAATCAGTGGCTGCAGTGGGAACCCACCAGTGGCCTCAGAGATCTAGTGTGTATTCAGCTGACTGGACAGATTGTAACCAGACCATGTGGCATATGGTGTGAAGGATAGGCCTTATGGGCTGCACTGTGGTAAATACAGTATGTTGAGACTAAATGGCTATTCATTCACTTTTGGCTGTTTGAAACTTTTCTAACGTCTGCTGGCATTAATCCGATTTGTATTGATCACGTTCACAGTCTATTAAAGTGAATTACAGAAATAGTCTCTACAAGGCAGGCTCTTGTAGACCAGCCATTCAGTGCTGTATTATACGCCCTCTTGCGCTGTGTAAAAGTGTGGAAATAATAGAGATGAACACTCAAGAAGATCTCTAATGCTTGATGCAGTAATGGAGTTTCCTGATTCTGTCAGAGCACCTGAATCGTACACGCTCCCAGGGCTCCGATGTGAACCATGGGAGTGTGAAACCTCAGACGCAGCACTGTTACCACATGTGTGTGAGGGCATACTTTGGCTAAGTGAGTGCCTGAGATATTTGTCAGGATGCCAGGCATAAGCGGCGAGTTTGAAACATGGTGGCTAGCCCCTGTCTGAGCTCCAATCGAGAGGGGCTTTACATGTGGTCTGCTCAGTTGCTGCGTCACTCCATGCAACAGTAAATAAGGAGCAGTGAAAGCAATTTGGGTGGATTTCACCATGAGTCAGTGGTTTGTCAGCCATTTGTCATCTTTATAACTGGTAACTTAAAATGTCCTGCCTTTAAGAAGCTGGTCAGGGACTCTATTCATAGAGAGCAAATAGCAGATATTGTCACACCTACTTCAGTATTATTTCTTAATTGTTGCAAATGAAACTAAAGTACAGTACAAAACACTGTAGCCACCCTACTTCTTTTTACCGTTAAAGTTAAAATAAACAAAAATTCAGTTTTTAAACATCAAACCTCACATCCTGCCATTACAGAGAGGGGAGTCATTCCCAAAACAAGTACCTTATCTTTTTCAGCATTTCCTTTTACATCGCTCCATTTCCAAAGCCCTGTTAACACATATAATCCAACGGATGTTAGGAAAGTTACCATTGGCAAGGGGGAATTCTCAGAATTTTCAACTGGCCTGCCAGTTTTAGTCAGTCAGTTGTTCATTATATATTTTTTACACTCAGGTGGTATTAGTAGTGATTTTCAATATAAAACAGAATTCCAGTCACTCCTGCTCAATGTCAGATTTTCCTATTTCAAACAGAGGGCTAAAAATAATATTTGCCCATCTGACTGTCCATTTGAGTCTGCTTTCTTTCCACCTCATATAATAAAAACAATGTCATATTTCATAGTAACTCTTTGGCAACCAACGCTAAAAGTACAGATGTGTGGTTCCTAAAATATTCAACGTTCAAAAACAAAAGCCAACAAATTATTTATTGAGAAAATAAAAACAGCTGCAGAAAATGTCAGAACAAAAGCCAATTTGTTGACCTGGAATCTTTCTGCTCTTTTTGTGGCTGGTGAACAAGAGCAAAAACACTGAACAGACAAACAGCCCCACACCCACTGCACCCCACCCCATAGTTGAACCCTGAGCAGCCTTTCATACTGGCCTGATCTGGTTTTAGCTGTCAATGATCTTATGATCTTGGAAATATTTTGTAAAAGAAACAGTTTCTGTGTCAGTGTCTAAACGGCCTCTCTCCAGAGCTGAATGTAATGAATCCCCCATCCTTCCGTCCTCCCCCTGCCTTTCAGACGATCACTCATGCAGAAGTGAACGACTACAGTTTTATCTCAGATCATCATCAACGCTCAAGATCATCAGCGTTCACATCTGTGGGCGGCTTCCTCAGGGGCAATTGTTAGTGTGGTAATGTTTTGTGAGAGGCCTTATTCTGCACACAGCGATGGGCTGGTATTCAGCATAAAGATCTGACTATAGCAATCATTACAAATGGCACTATAGAATGCCTGCTGCATTATATGCTTTGTATTTCACTGTGGAGATGGATGCATTTAAGCAGATTGCAGCTGGCATTTTGCCAATCAGTGCTAGTCATCGCTTATCAGGGCTGGGCGTGCTCACCACACTTCCAGACTATTCACTGGAGATAGGCTTGCTTATGAGAGACTACAGGGGTGTCTCCTGTTAAGAACTGTATACTGAAACCTATCGAGATTAAAGTAATTTTAAATTATATTTTCTGAAAATCTAAACAATGTATCAGCAAACTGGTTGACTTAATCTTACCTTAATATACAGTATTTCATATTTAAGTTAAAAGTAACTACATTTGTATGGGCAGCCAAAAGTGAGAGTGAAATAACCTCAGACGAATGTAGATTTACTTTCTAGGCTGAACGCCAGATGTGAGCAGGTTTGGTTTCTATATTTGCATATAAACACCAGAGTGCATTTTAATCTGCTCACTAATGCATTAGTTTATTATTTGCTTCAGGAAATGGAAAGTTTAATTGAGCCTTTCCCATTATTTACATTGGTACGGCTCTCTGCTTTGTTGTTGTCTCTGACATGATTTATAGGGTGTAACAGACCAAATATTGAACACTGCAGCAAATGTAAGCTCAGTAAGCCGCTGTGCACAGGATAACCCAGCGCAATGATGTTTGACGCAAGCACAGACAGCAGGTGACTGGGGTCGCCAGCTGTCCTCCTAACTATAAAAGCACTCTGGAACCTAGCCATTGTTGTCCTTAGCTGCTTGTTGTACTGTAACTGTGTATGTTTACACAGGGCTCTCACATCCTTGAAAACCTGGAATATAGTAGCAGACCTGTCTTGTGAATGTCATTGAAATAATAAATAAATTAAAAATAATATTTATAGTTTTGTTTGGTTAATTTTATATTTTTTGTGTTGTTTAATTAACCTTTGATGGTTCAGTTATCTTGGCTGTTTTAGCGTGCTTTGCCCAACAGTTAGGGCCCAGAATCTCAACTTCACTGCCTGTGAGCGGTATTTCCCACGGAAACTCATCATGGATTCCTCTCTGAGCAGGTGATGGCAGTGCGTTCCTGTGGGAGGTGGGGGTCAGTGGCACATGCTACCCCTCCCCAGCTGTTGTCCACCAACCCGGGCAGCCTGTGTAAACTATTTGGGTCCAGAGAATGCTCCAGTGCACATTTGTTGTCTAAGAGGCAGCTTGTTGGTAAATTCTTGCTGGGAAATGGTACACTTTGATGTCTTAATACTGTATGTATTTTGTTGTTTTGTTGTCATAGAGACAATGCAGTACAAAACAATCCAATATAAATGAGAACAGATGTGATTTATTTTTACTTTTTAAATCTTGCGAAAGCTGGAAGTGAGTTTGTAGCTTACGACAGCAGGCATCTCCACCCTCTTAAATTATTTTGATAGACTCTGGTATACAAAATCTGACATGTACTGTTTTGAATTGCTTATTTAGTTTGTCTCTTGTTATAATGCCTTTTGCTTGCAGTCAAAAATAGTTCTTGTTTCGTAAGTAAACCCTTTCACCTTCCTCTCTGTTACTTTCTCTATTCAAAGTCTTATAAATTTATAGTTGCTTTTGGAAAGTGACCCCTGTCATAACTCATTTCACCTGTGACCATTCATGCCCACACACTCACTCACTTTTAGCGACCTGGCAATCTGCACACCTCCTCATGTAGTTGCCATTAGTGCTTAGTAAGGAACAATGGAACAGTCAGAAATGCTTCCCACAGCATTATACAACAGTGTTGAGTTAAAGGAAATCTTTGTGTAAGAGTACATCATTGTGCATGTGACTTGTTTAACCCTTGGCTTGTGACCGAGCTGGTTGACCTCCTGTGAAGTCTGTAGGTGTTTATTGGAGATATAAAGGTTGCACTCAGCTGACTTTCCACAAATAGTATGTTGTGATTTACTAAAAATGAATCGTGAAACCGTTTAAATGGCGCAGACACCACAGCTATATCTGGATAGAGAATGCAGACCATATCGTGCAATGACATTGCCAAAGAATCAATGTGGTTGCTTGTTTGGTAGTTGTCAGAGGGGCTATAGGCACAGAATGGAAGCAACATTTCCATCATTTGAATTTGTAAAGCCTTTTTCGAGTGTCCAGAAAAGCACCATAGAAAACAAATGCATTATTATTATCTCCACCAAAAAGTAATACTATAGTTAGTCTCTTTGTGGATATCACTATCTCGCAATCGTACGGGATAAAGAGTTAATCATATTTGGATAGTTAATTAAGGTACAGTAATATGATTATCAAGTAACCTATTGTCCACAACTTCCTGTATTGCTGGTAAATGTGGAAAGATTTTGTCCTGTCTCCATACACAAGAGAGCTTTTGTTTGGTAGTGAAAACAAAGGCCGTTTAATGGACAAAGCTGGACAAAGCCAATGTTGTAAGAGCACACAGTGGATCTAGTGGGATTTGCTCAGACCCTGCTGTTTCTGGCCTGATAGCATCTTGATGACTGAGCTGAACACTGCTGGGAGGCCCTATTATAAAGACTTTATAAGCTTCTTGCTGTCATCTCGCACATAATGCTCCAGAGTGCCACAAATGTGCAGTAAGACATGAGTGCATTGGGCGGCAGTCGTGTAGGGCGTGTTTTAATGGGTTGGTACACTTGTCAGTTGGCTTTGTGCTTTGTTGGTTAACGTCATTTAGTTAGAATGACTGAGATGGAACAATTCCCAGGATAAGTACGTTAAAAGAAACATGAGTTGGAGAATCACACCACCCTCAAAATCACATCGGATTAAGCTGCCTGGTAAAAAAAAAAAAGTCAGTTTCTCTTCACATTCTTCCAGAGGTTTGCTTTAGGGAGCACTATTGAATAATCTGCCTCCATTTAACCCTATCCACTGCATCCCCCTTACTCTTATTGTCTTCATTCACTGCATCTACAAATCGTGTTGGTTTTCATCTAGACCTCTTGTCTGGCAGCTCAAAACTTGGCCTCCTCTGTACATGCCATCTCAATCTAGCCACATCTGACTTAACCTCCAAAACATCTTAGTTCAGCTGTCCCTCTGATTAACTCAATCATTCCTTGTCACCACCAAGAACCTCAAACATCTTGGGCTGTGCTGGTCTCACTTTTGTCCTGAATACCTTTCTTTTCATAATTTCTGATACCACAAATCACATCTGACACTTCTCTCAAGTCATCCTAACTGGCGTGGGCATGCCTCTATCCACACTGTCATGAATTTGGACAGCTGAACCTAAGCAATCATGGACCTAAAAAGTCGGTTTCCAACTTTTGCATACTGTTGTTTCGGTTACTTTTCACTGTCAAAGGTGGTAGAAGAGACTCAAAAATAGCGTATGTGTTTGCTACCAAGAGAGCGCAATGGTGTCAAGTTTCTGAGAATAAAGTTTGGCCTGTGATAACCAGCCAAGAACTTTCTCTGATTTCAAATAATAATAAGATGCATCTATTTTCTCTTTGTAATTGGAGTTTGTGTCCATCGCTTGCATTAAAAATGACCCTAGTCTTTTAGAATGTAGAAAACTGGTGCAGCTCTCTTGACATTTATGTTTGATGTTTTAAAAGCACAATGACAACAAGATACAATTGTTACAGCATGTAGGTCTAATAAACCTCTGATCTTGCACTTTATTGATCTTATTAGCTTCTATGCATTAGTTATTGGTAACTCAGTGTCTTTAATTATGCCACTATCTTTGCATGCTAAATCGGGATAGCTTGTCCATTGGGCTGCACAATATCGCAAAATGATTGTTCTGTTGTCACAATATCCATATAGCAAGAATCAGTATGTCAATATGAATATCAATATGTCGCAATAATGACATGGTCTTAAATCTGACAGTTTAAAGCATTCTTCCATTGAAGCTGGGCAAAAAATGTATTGAAAGTCTACTATAATAGATTTCTTTATATTAGTCCTAATTTTTTTTTTCATTCCTCATTCAGTCTAGTAGTGTTTGAAAATACAAGAACAATATCTGCAGAATATAATTTGCATCATAATATTGCAATAAAATTGATATTGCAAGATTCAAAATAGTTAACAAATATTTTTTTCTCATATTGTGAAGCTCTCTTTTCCATACTTCCATGTATTAAGCCTATTTGTTTTTTCTGTACGAGAAAAAACTAAGCTTAACACTGCATATCAAAAGGTGTACATCCTTGGAGCGCAGGAAGTGAGGCAGCTTAAACCTTTTGGTGCTGCTAAGTCAACATGTCTGTGGCGCGCTGCGTTGTGTCATTGTTTGCCTGTCAGTGGGGCCTGAGCTCACCGTCCACGCACTCCACAATGAGCGCTTATCTGTGCAAGCCGTGGCACAGTGGCTCAGCTGCCCTCTGTCTCCCTTTCAAAACGCCGGCCAAATAGGGTATTATTAGGTAAAAGAACTGCTGGCCGCTCAAAAACACACACATGCTCATATCCCACGCACCAAGATTAGCCCGATATCTGCAGATGGGCTCCCAGATTTTCATACATGTATGTAGCAGAGAAATTATTGGTTAATCCCTCATGCTCATGGATCACTTTGTGGTGATTGTTTGTATTGACCATAGAGTGTGATGGATAGAAACAGAGGATGGGAGAGGTTATGCTGTGTGCTATAGGGATTTACCTCTCTATGCTATTATCTGACCAGTGCATTGTGGACTTGTAGTGTATGGATTAGGATTTGGTTGCATCATTATTAT
>JAVQJW010196884.1:0-10120 GCA_036025195.1 Hypseleotris klunzingeri
ACTAGTTTTCCTGGGCAGATCCATTGGAAGGGGAGCTGGGCCTACACGTGTCCCACCCTGGCTGCATATAGATCAGCCGTAATCCATTAGCAGCTCCCTGGAATCCAGCCGGCACAGCAGAGCACCAGAGGGGCTAGGGGTAGAGTGGGTGATGGGGGGGGTAGTGGAGAGAGAGAGTGAGGGATGAGAAGAGGAAGGGCTGGGGGGAGGGCGGGCGAGCTGGCTCCTTTAGACCGAGCCCAGCCCCCTTTATGTTGGTCTGCTGGAAAAGCCTCTTGAATCCTACCATAAAGCCTGCAGAGGTGTGTGTGTGTGTTCAGAGAGGGACTTGACTGATATATGGCTTCCTGGCTGGCATCATAGTACAGGCCCCGTGCTTCTCCATTACTGAGGTGTATTGTGTATGTGTGTGTACACGCCACGTGTCTGGGTCTAATCGAGTTCACATCTGTGTAATGTATTGCAGAATATCTCATTATGTTTTAGATCTGAGACAGTGTGTCGTTGGTGGGATGTGTATGCCCAGTGAGAGCCTGGTGAGGTTCTAGTGATGGGGGAGAAGATCTGGGGGGAGGGGAAGACGACCACAGCTAGAAGAAGTGTCAGAGCAGAGAAGACAAGCCCAGGCCTGAGAGTAATGATTACTCCAGCTGATTGTATCAGGCTGACTAAATGTTTCAAAATGGCCTTCTGTGATGCATCCGCCATCACCAAGTATAGTGATAATGTTCTGTAACTAATAGTTCATTTCTACAACCTTGACAAGGTTAGTTTACAATAATGCAATTTTTTTTTCAAGAAATTTGAAGGCATTTTGTTCAGAACCTACTACAAACCCCTCCATGTCAAAATGCTTCAAAGTTATTACTAGTACTGGCTGTAGAAAAAAACACTATACACTAGATAGTACTATACAGAAGTAAATAGTGAGTCAACAAGGGTTTACATTTAACAGGAATCAGTCATGAACACAACTAAACAATCAAAGTAGATGGTTGTGTGCATACTATGTTTTTAGCCTCTCCAGTCTAAGTAGAAATGCAAATGCATTTTGTCTTGTGAGTTTCAGTGCCAGAGCGGTGCATTCATTTGGCCTATTTCAATAAAGGAGGGCCTCTCCCCGGAGGATCAGGTGCTGCTGTGCTTATCTGTGCCACACCCTCTCCCCCACTCTCCTGTCTCGCTCCTGTGTAGTTTTACCTGCTCAGGTGTCACCTAATCCTCCCCCTGGCTCTACTGTGCCACTGCCCCCCGCCCCTAGACAATAGAGCAGGGCTGACATTACCATGACCTAATAGACTAGAGTGAGCAGTTTCCAAAGAGGGCACCCCACCAAAACTAGAGTTACTCCACTGAGAGAGGGAAGAGGAGCTGAAAGGAGGCAACTTAGAAAAGTAGTTACTTTACCCTTTCTCATCTCCGCCCCGTGGCTTTTGTGCCAGAACACTGGCAGTGTATACAACCAAACCTGATCTGTGTCAAGGAGCAATTTGTGTAAAAAGGAAGATGATAGCAGTGAAAGGGCTCGGTTCTCCTATATGCTTCCACAGCAGCATTCCAAGAAAAATACTTTTGTTATGTATATTATTTTAGTCTATTTCACATGGAGTTTTCATTCATATTTGTTACCCATTCATGATTTCTGATGACATTATTATGAAAATATTTGTAATACATACTGTCAAATGGTCAATGTAAAACTAAATATTTGTTTGTTTTTTTCTTCCAGCTTTAGGTGGTGCATGTGTAGGAAGCAAGTGAAGGAAAGTGGAAATGGAACTGCCAAATCATGCCAAACAACTGCTGCTGCAACTCAACCAACAGAGAGCCAAGGGCTTCCTGTGTGACGTCATCATCGTGGTGGAGAACGCCCTGTTCCGTGCCCACAAGAACATCTTGGCAGCGAGCAGCATATACTTCAAGTCGTTGGTCCTTCACGATAACCTCATCAACCTGGACACAGAAATGGTGAATCCCTCTGTGTTCAGACAAGTCCTGGACTTTATCTATACTGGGAAGCTCCTGTCCTCTTCAGACCAGAGCAATGAGCAAAACTTCAGTGCCCTCTTAACCGCAGCTAGCTACCTCCAGCTCCATGACCTTGCTGCTCTGTGCAGAAAGAAACTGAAACGCAGTGGTGGGAAGCCTCTGCCCGGTAAACCCTCCACCCCAGGCCCTCTGAGCCGCTTACGCCTCAACAGCCAGCACCTGCCCTCCTCCACCCCCACAGGGCCCAATAACCACCACCCCCCCACCTCCTCAGACACTGACCAGCCACAGCCCGACGAAGGCCTTCGGGACAAGCTCTCAGATGATGAGATGTTTGTCGGCAGCTCTGGAAAGAACGGAGGAAATTGCAGCAGTAATGGTAACCTCAGCAGTGGTGGGAGTGCCGGAGAGCCAGATCTAGGGCTTGATCTGTCTAAGAAGAGCCCTCCCTCTGCAGGTGCTGCCACTGATGCTCTTAGCCCTCACAGCAACTCCCAAGAATCCCCCCAATCTGCCTCAGTATCCACAACCAACAGTGCCTCACTGGACGACTCCTCCACCACACTCCCTGGTGTGGACAACTGCTCAGAACCTATGGAGATCTCCAAAGCCTCGGAGGACGGCCCGTCACAGCCTGATGGGCCTCCGCCCCAGAAGAAGTCCAGACAGGGTTCACGAAAGAACGAATGGCCTAAGAGAGAGGCAACTGGGCTGAAGTCTGATGACCACGACAGGCCCCTGGTGAACGGGGTCATAGTGGGCCCTAAAGATGGCCGCTCCACTGGTGGTGTAGGTGGGGGCAGTGCTAGCAGCTTTACCTCTGACCAGTCATATCAGTGCAAAGATGATGATGATGCGGGAGAGAATGGCCAGGACCACAGTGAAGACAGTGCTCAGAGTGATGGTGAGAGCACAGGAGGCCGAGGAGGAAGTGCAGGGTGCCACCGCGGAGCCAACTATGTTTACCGCCAGGAAGGCTTTGAGCCAGCACTAGGAGACAACCTGTATGTGTGCATTCCATGTGGTAAGGGCTTTCCCAGCTCAGAACAGCTCAATGCTCACGTGGAGACGCACAATGAGGATGAGCTGTACATCAAAGATGAGGGGGGGACCTTTGTGAAGGAGGAGGATGAGGAAGAAGCTGAAGATCTTTCTGCCACAGTAGGTCCCTCTAGTTTTGGCTCAGAAACGCGTCCATTTAAGTGCACAGTCTGCAGTAAGAGCTACAAAGACCCGGCAACATTAAGGCAACATGAAAAGAGTCACTGGCTGACAAGGCCATTCCCCTGCAACATCTGCGGCAAGATGTTCACCCAGCGGGGCACCATGACACGCCACATGCGCAGTCACCTTGGCCTCAAGCCATTTGCATGTGAGGAGTGTGGCATGCGCTTTACACGTCAGTACCGCCTGACAGAGCACATGCGCGTCCACTCCGGGGAGAAGCCGTACGAATGCCAACTATGTGGGGGCAAGTTCACCCAACAACGCAACCTCATCAGTCACCTGAGAATGCACACCTCGCCGTCTTAGAAATGTATCAAGCCAAAGAACTCTGGGAATAAAATAAAGACACTACCCTTTTCATCTCAAAAAGCAAAGAAACGCACATGCACAAATTTACATGCAGACTCTCTGTTTGCCCTGTCCTGTCCAGTTTACAACACCCTGGTAAAGTGAACTATGTAGCTTGTTTTAGCCACAGCTGGTCTGCTCTTGGTGATGGTGAGATCTTGTCTAATGTGAGGATTACGTCATCATTTTAACTGAGTGATGTCTGCTCACCTCTCAGGAGTATCTCTTTAAAGTCATGTAGCCGTGGCCGAGTGGCACGACTTCTGCTCTGCATCGCTGAGTCTGTTAAATGTGAATGTGGGTACTGATGTAATGTCAAGCACCCTCACCTTACGCCCCTCAGCCTGCCTGTCTCTGACCATTTTGCAGCTTTTTCCAGTTGTTTCTTGAAAGGCTAACTTTAAGAGTCCCACCCGTATTTCAGAGCTACTTTGACCAAAAACCTTTTTGCAAACAATACTGGCAATAATTAATTCAAAGTTTATTTTTAGCCTGACAGCTTTATATCCTTTATGATGGTGATGGGGAGGGTAACTGGGCTTGGGACCATCTCCTTGCTTTAAAAAACAGCCCAGAAAGAAGGTTGCAGGTTGTTGACGTTATTTAAGTTTTTTTGGTGAACATCTCTACAGCTGTCCACAGAGGTCCACCGAGGGTGGTTAATAGGTATTTTTTATTTTTGCCTGCTTGTGTACCCAGGAGTAAGTTCTGGTTTAGCGGTACTTGTTTTACTCAAAGAACTTGTAATGTTTCAGTGAATGTTTAAACTGGAAGGTCTTGGGGATTTTCTTGTCGAAGGGAGGGGCTTGGGGCTAGGGGTGGGTGGGGTTTATTTGGGTGGTCAAAAGAGGGTGTGTTAGCCTGGACGCTAAATGTTCAGTCGGTACATTTTAATTTTATTTTTGGACTGTATAGCTTTCCTCCCTTCAGAAAAAAACAAAGTCTATTTATATATAGGCTTGTGACTTTGCTACCTCTGATAACTCTTACAAACTCTATGTTAGTTGAAAGTTCCTATGTAATTAATTGTACAAAGTGTGTAGATTAAGATAACTTCTCACCTGATGCTTTAACCTGCCCATCTCTCAACACAGGTTTTTTAATGCTCCTAAGAACGTAAACATAATATAATTTTTAGCTGTTTTACTTCAAATATATAGCTGTTGGGGGTCTCTATTCAACGTGGCTCCGCTTCATAATGTACTGTAGCATCATGCCTCGAGCAAAACTGTTGTTAGTTTAGATGTAGTTTAGATGTTCCAAAGATCTTTTGAATGTCAAGGAGAACAAAGCTAACTAACACACATTGCTAGAAGTTCATAACCAAAGTTTTTAAAAGATGTACTTATGATATATAGCTACTAAATTATTTCTTTTTTTATTTCTTTTTTTGCTGTATAAAACAAATTATTATATTCTAAATACCAGACAAAGACACCCTTGCTAGCCAATGACTGAGGAAGGAAAGCTTGTGCTGATTGGTGGGCTGGTAATATATAAACTTTACAAAATACCGTAAAGTTTTAAACGTGTTTTTGATTTATATCTAGAGTCCTTATCACTTTATATTCCCTGAATTTAATGACAGGACTTGATGAAAATTATTGTGTTCTGTTCAGACCAAAAAGAAAAGAAAAAGATAGGAATTATAATCAGAATTTTAAATGTGAAGTTCAGAGTTGCTTGTCATGTTTTTTTTTTCTTTTTTTGAGAGCCAGATTTTTTAAAACTTGTATTAAGAAGGGAGAAGCAGGGATGCACTGGACAGCGGGACAACTCACAGGAAGTGTGTTGTTATTCTGATAATACTGCAATATATAACTGACAGATCTTACTGAACCTCTAAAGCTTTATTTCAACATAAGCAAAGATATAAGGATTGACTTGGTGCTTGCACGTGAATTTTCCCCTGTCCACTGTATCTGCTTTAAACTGTGCAGCATGAACCTTCACTACAAGTTTATGGTATAGGCATTCCTCTGTTGTATTGGTTAACCCTATTGGTTTTCTATTCCTCTTTTGTCCTCATGTTATGGTCTGTGAATTGTTTGTTCTCATAGGGATGCAGCTCCACTTTAGCATTAGCAGCGTTTAAGGTACCTGCGTCCTGGGCTCCCACTCTTGATACTTGCTTCTGCTGGATATTGGTGTCTTGCTGTCGAGCAGTTACCGTTTAGTGATTGCATGGTACATCTTTAAATTTTTCACACACACCCCTCTACATCCTAAACCATATGACCCATTGTTGCTTGTGACCTCTTCTAGTTTAAGAGGGAGTCCACAATGCATTGCCTTCAAACGATTATTGTACTTGTCAGCACTTACTGCAGTACAGCAGAATGTCTGTCATGCAAAAGGTGTATTTGTACAACAATATGCTCTAGCCATCTCTGCGTTTGTATGCCTGCTTGTTAGAAACTCCAAACTGTGACCATACTACTATTATTACTATTATTACTACTAGTACTACTATTCAAATACTTCAGGGATTGTTCTGCATCTGTGAATGCAGACTCTCAGCTACATTTGTAAGACATAGTATTGTATCAATTTGTCTGTATTTTGACAATGGGAAAAGCAAAACACTAGTTTCATATTTAAACAAACTGGGGGGTACTTTTTCAACTAACACAAAGAGCCTTGACAAAGGCGAGGCAGCTCAAAACTAGTACATTTTAGTTTGTGACATGGTATGTTCAAAATAGTTGCAAAGTTGTACAAAGAACTAAGAAGAAGCTCATACCCAAATTCACAAACTATTTTTTAAACCAAAGCACATTTGAATGATTATGAACCGTGTGTGGCTCTAAAAGAAACATATGTATTTATCTCATTGTTTACAAACTTACAGTTTTACAGACCTCAGTCGAGGCTCGGCCAGTCAGGGACTCTGTGTTTCTTAAATGCATTTTAAGAGGTTGCTGCCAAATATTGAAAAAGCGTAGCTCCAAACCCGGGCTGACCTGCTGCATATTCATAAAGAGGAGGGTGTGGTTTAGGGAGCACCCCCTCTCTGCCAGCTGGCTCTGGGGTGACCTGTGCCCCAGTCCTCTGCCCTCTGGCCTGTCTTGTGATGGGGCGGCCTGTGGTGGGGGTGGGCAGTGTGTCCTTGATGTATTAATCAAAAGGCATTGTTAATGCGAGCTTTGTGTGTTGTCTCTGTGTTTGCCCAAATGCACTTGAGATCTAACTGCTGCTGGGAGTGTCATTTGGTCAGACCAAGGGCTCATTGTCTATAGTCAAACACATCTCTGATTCTGGTACCTTTTAGAAACCTATCTGGTGAATGTAGTTTTTGTTTAAATGCACATGAACCAGGTAACGCTAGTCTTAACTGTGAATGTTCTTTTATCTGCTTTTATAATGTTTGGGGATATTTTAGCGCCTGCGTACTGTGGCTTAAAGTGGCACAAACCTCTGGCTGGCCTGGCCTCACACAAACCAAGTTGGTGCAAACACTTATTGACAGTGTTCTTTTTTTATCAAATGTCTATTGTCAGTGATGAATGTATTTATTTCTGGTCCTGCCCTCACCTCTTCAAAGATTTTTCTCAGTGTGTGAGCCTGAGGTGGAGGCAGGACCCCCTATTTTATTTTTTTTAATTTTTTGTTTTGAGGATTTCAAGCTGAGAATCAAAAATAATACACAAAACATAGCCATTTACCACAATCTGTGAGGTTGACATTTTTGTGGGAGTTTTAATTTTATTTTTCCAAATACAATAAAAATGGTCTATGGCATTTTTAACATCACCTGTTCTCAGTTGTATCTTGACAGTTGGAAGGCTTATTTTATGTAAGTCTCTATGGGTGTTTTTGTGCCCATATATTCTTGAATTTTCACTGAATGACTGTGCACTAGGGGAGTTGATCTTTGACCCCTGTGTATCTGTGGACACAGGTGGGACACTGTGACCTGCCTGTGCAGAATGGAGGCTACTGTATCTTTTCATTGTACTCATCCTGGGTGTTTCCACTCTGCTACTGCTTAGAAACAAATGACACAACTGCAAAAACATGCAGAACACCATCCATACATAGTTTCTGTTACATGTCTTGTCTTAACCCCACATCTTATAAATGTTTACCTTTTAAGTTTGTTGTTCCGCATGGGGAGTTGTAGAAACGGTGGGTGAAGATAGCTTTACTAAGTGCACTTTGTATGTTTTTCAAAACCACTGGGAAGAAAAACCAGAAACTCATATCGCTTCGCATTTTTAACAGTTTACTGTCACTCTCTGACCTCATCTTTGTGTCTTTGTTGTTTCATATCATTACTCAGTGTTACAAAAGCTTTAAGATAGAAGCAGCCGACTACTTTGTTACTAGTTTTATCGTCTGGCCCTTCCCCGTGTCTAATAGCCTGTGGTCAAGGGCAAGTCGTGCCAGTTACTACATGGAGGTGCTCCTTTTTACCTCAACAGGCTAAACCAAAGCCAGTTCAAGATGGCCTCCAGCGCCATTGAATAAATAAGCTTTATCGTCCTCTACATTATTGCATTCATTGACCCCATCTGTTATTTACTGCTGCGTTTCAAATTAGTTTTTTAGTTCTGTATCTTTCAATGACTACTACAGACAACACCAAAATACCTCATGATCTAATTGTTCAGTGTTTACAGCTATGTGCTTTTTTGCCACTACATCTCTGCAGCCACCTCATATATTCTCGTTTTGTTGCCGTCCATTCCTGACCAATTTTAGTTGTGTTTGTCAAAGTAACCGTTTCACCTGCCTTTTTTTGAAATGCTAAAGTTAAAGTTTGCGGTGGAGTTGGCAGAGTTGTTCAGTGGTCTCCTTAGTGTTTTCTCCAGAAACTGCCTCTCAATAATGTATTAGGATGTGTGGGATAAGAGGATCGTGGGATGGACATGCCTGAGTCTTTGCAAATGAATTATTAAAAGCCTGGTAGCACCCCCCACCCCCCCCTTTGACAAACGCACACATCTCACATGCAAAGGTACATATATACACACACCCAGGTGCCCTTTCTGTACACACCTTCACTAATGCAAACACACGCATACCCTAGACTTCAAACAACAACTATTTTAAACACCTACAGACAATATTTTTTCCTTTATTTTGGCAGTAGCTTGTGGCAGCACCCAGGATGAGCTCTCTCTATTTCCACTCCTCAGAGAGCTTGTATTCAGGTCAGAGCCGCTGTCGCACTGATGGGGCTCACAAACTCAAAGTGTCATAATAAAAGTGTAATACAGCTGACCTCAGCACTCAACCTTGCAGTCTTAATGTACAGCAGTGAGGAAAAATAAACTGTTATTTTATGACCTTTTCATTAAAAGCTTGATTGAAAACCAGCCTCTGACTGTTGACTGTTCTTGTGAGACTTATGTTTTCATTTGATGTTAACAATACAAACATAACTGTCTTTTTACAGTGACACGTTGACAACCCGTTTTTCTAGTGACTTCAAACATTTACAGATTTCTTAAAATTCTCTTTCTAAAAGAGACTTCCCTCTATGACAAACCTCCATGGGTTGAGTGTTGACATTTACATTGTCCCTTAACAAGTCAAATTTTAATAATTAGTGAAGCAATTATGTTGAACTAATAGAATCCCAGCTTTAGCCATTTGCCATTTAAGCCAGCTAACCTTGGTAGCAATAGTGTTGGTTTGTATTGCTGTATTTCCTGGTTGAGAGAACGGTAGTTTTCATTGAGATCCAATATTAAAATGTGAAACGGAGCACAAACCGGTGTCTTGTTTGGCTACTTCAACAGGTTTGCACGCCAGGCCCCATAAGTATACACAGTTGGTATACAGGCTCAGGGCAAAAGATGAGATAACATGCAGTAAGTCCTATGGCTATGGTTATAAGACATCCATTAACCACAGCTTCAAATGCAAGTCACAGGTGCATACAGTTGGATTGTGGCGCTAACTTAACACCATATCTAAAATGCAATAAAAGTTTATTTTTTTTATAGTGTAAGCAAATTATCAATACATTTTTTAAATAAAATCTGATAATTGATATACAATTAAATATACATTTAAATTTAAAAGATATAGTTAAAATGAGTTGAACTGGAGCAAAAAAAGTTTTTCAGTTTGCTATATGTTGTTTTTGTCTGGGGCAGAAGGAGCTGGCACTTTCATAGAGCCTGTGCCATTAGAAATGCATGGTGCCCCAGAGGTGTCACATGCTAAATGACCCTCAATGGGAGTCCTTTGAGAAACAATAGCTCTGGTGTTGATAGCCTCCTCTGCCCTCCCCCACCAGAACTTACCCCGATGGTAGACCTGTGCCAAACCAAGACAATAGTGGGTGCTCAGGGGGTGGCGACTAGCTGCCCTGGGTCTGCCATGCAGAGGTGGGTTGTAAACTACTTCTTACTTTCTCATACATACTTTTGAAATAATACTAAAGTACACGATTTGGTGATTCCACAAACCCCTGTATGTGCATTGATTTATTATATCGGCGAAACGCGAGAATCGCGTTCGGCGATATTATGGTTTCATGTCCGTCCGCGTCCGCGTCCGCAGATTGGCCGTGTGACCGCGATAACTCAAAAACGAAATGCCG
>JAVQJW010197541.1:0-19073 GCA_036025195.1 Hypseleotris klunzingeri
GCAAAACTGGTACTGTTTAACCCTAGTGCTGTAGTCTTTTGTAGGATTTCTAGTATTAGTTTTCTAGTCAGTGTACTCCATGTTGGTGTGTGTATGGGGTGTATCTTCTATGGTCCACTCACAGCATGTTGCCTGTGTTTCTTTTTATTTTTGTTAATGGGCCTACTATGTGCTTCTTTTTTCAGTTGCTTATGTTACTTCTGTTGTGTTTTGAAGTCGACTAACCCCCGTGCATGCCTCGTCCGTGCCACCTTCCTCAGTCACAGTCACCCTGGTGTCTAGTCTGTGTGTCTCTGTTTCTCTCCCTGCTCTCTCAGGCTGCGGGCTTACACTGCTGCTCTGGCACTGGACACGCTCTCCTCCACCACAGCCACCGCTACTATTGACCCCGATCAGGACAGCCCGTCTAGTGAGACCACCACACTCACTTGTAGCCTGTCCACCCCGGCCAACGAGCCCTCGCACCCCCCTGTCGTCATGCCAACAGCGCAATGTGCCGACTCCAACACTGCCCCACCGACGCCAGTCAACTCGTCATCTGAGCCCCCCGAAAAACCAGAGAAAACTGGGAAAACCAAGAAACCACCCCCGTTAGTAGTTGAACAAGTGGCAAATAACATTCCAGAAGATCCACCTAAACTGACCACTCCTCCTACTACCCCAGATCGGACTAAAGATCCCAAATCCGTCACACCCATACCACCGAAGCGAAGATTCTCCCCCAAACTAATGGCGCAAAATGCTAGAAACAGTCCACCTATCTCACCCCTTGCTTCTCCATCCCCCACCACGACTTTGAAGAAGGCTGCCCTAAGTCCGCCAGTGCCCCGGCAGCCCAACCCGCAAGACACTGTAGCCTTAGACGCACCCATAGTAGCAAACACTGCCTCCACTCCAGCCACTGCTGCTCCAAAGCAGAATGACCATTTACAAAGCACTGCCCCAGAAGAGAGTAGCTTTACTGCCTTTGACACTAATCACCCAACTGACAAAATGGATGACAATAGCATACCTACTACCAAAAACACTCCCCCAGCTCGAGTCATTCATGGCCTGGACGCTGAAGAGGCCACTCCCCTGGTCAACGATGTGCCCACTGCCCAAGCCGCTCATTCCAATCTCGACCAATCAAACGACCTCTTGGCGATGCATCCTAATACATATGATTTGCTAACTCCAGAAGCCACAAATGACCTGCACCATTCAGGCCTAGGAAGTTCAGAAATAGACTTAGAGCTGGGGGACAGGGCAGAGTGGGCGTCTTCGCCCAATGCAGATCTTATTAGCCTAGAAAGCCCACCCTCCAATCCCGATCTACCCAATGGAGACGCAGCAGACCTGCCCCAGTCAGACCAAGAGGCATCAGAGACTCTGCCCAAGACCGCTCCTCCTCCTGTCAGCGATGAGTACGGCTCCCTCTAGAGGTTTATCTGTGTGTGTGTTTGTGAGTGTGTGTGTATGCCCATTCATTCACCACCGCATCCTGCCCATTGACCACACAGTATATAAAGTAATGGTTAAATATGGCAATGACAGTATATTGGGCTAAAACAGTTCAATGTTGTGTTGTGAATGAAAAATCAGTGTCTTTTTGTTTTATGCTTGTGTGTGTGTCATTCTCCATTTGTGGGGAGGTTTATGTACACTCACCAAAATAGTATTTCCTCATCCAAAATATAAGAATGACAGGCTATTGTTTTTTATTTAAAAAAAACATTATTGCCCTAATATGAAGTTTAAAACAGGTTTTATAAAGACAGGAGGCCCATGCATGTGTGTCTGATCATCTAAAATTAAAACTCGCTTCAAACATTGCTGTAAAAACCCTTGTACAATAAACAGATATAGGCATTTTGTTTACAGAGCAGACTTCTACCATTTAGAGCAGAAACAGCTCTACACAAAAAATTAATAACTATCACCATTGCACTTAGTTTATTTCTTTGTCACTTTTTATTGGATGTTATTGTGTGTTGTTGTCCATGTTAAATAGAATAGCAAAATCATTTGCTATTGATATAATTTTAGTGAACCAACAAACACTGTAGGAAATTTGCCTTGCTACGATATGACATAGGGCTTCATGGAGAACCTGAAAACAGCATGAATAGAAAAATCACATATAACATAGGCTTGATATGTGTATATCTTGTCATTGGTAGGTTAGGTACAAAATATGATAATACATTAACTGGCATTTCTCATTTGTTTACATGATAGGTCTACCATTACTGTCTAGTTTTTCCTACTGTCAAGGTGGTGAAGAAATATGTAAGAAGATATCAAAGTAAATATGGTGTCTTCTTACATATTGGGTGAAACTGTCGTTATGAATAAATGAAATAAAAACTAGCAGCTAGAGTTTTAATTTTTTGTTGTATTATGTAGCTATTGTTATGTAGCTTAGCAAGATTTGTTTTGTGATTGAACACTTTTCCCCATTTTTGCCCTCCAGGGACTTTTTCTTTGATGACAGAAGCAAACTGGAGGAAGCAGATTTAACAAATGCCCTGGCAGAGATCTCAACAGGTCACAACAGTGTCATACCGACAGAGAGCAAAGCATGATGGGAAACAGAGTCCACAGCCCTATCCAAACATGAACATTTTACAGTGAGCGCGACCAGAACAACTATGGGACGTTTTGATTTCCAGTGCCCTTTACTTCATTTTTCAAAACACTTCATTAGTTTAAGTGCACTCCAAGTCAGCTTTTTTCTGGTCTCATGACAAAATGTTTACTGCACCCCAGGAGTGAAGGTCATAAGATAAGAGATTAATTTTATTTTTGTATTATTTTATTTAAACACACAGGATAAATAATAACTTAACAATCTTATAATATTTGCCTGATGAAATATAAATTACACAGTACTTTTTTTAAATGTGCTTATGGGTTCATTTGCAGTTGTGCACAAGAATTGACATATTATGGGAAAGTGTAAAAAAGGACTCTATACAGTATATATAAAGAAATTATTTTTCTTATGTTCATGTTCTGTTGTTCAGATGTACATTGTTGCAATTTTGTTTTGATGCTGAATTTGTGCGTTAGTCTCATTAAATAGCTTGTTCTGCATGTTCGACCTGCAAGAAGTTGTACAGTTTTGTTTACAATGGTTGGTGTTACAGCTTGTCTTCTACAGGAATGTCGTAGGCCTCTGTTTTGGTGTCAGCCATAACGAAAATGAGATGGAGATTTGCTGCAAAACATCTCCACTATGGATCAAAGAAGTTTTTAACTGCCTTTCAATGGTGTTTCAAATTAATTAAATGGACAAAAAGGCATTGTACTACACCGCAACTTTAAAAGAATAATACTGATCAGCCAGAAATAAAAAAAATGGATAAAGACAATATGCCACATTGGCTATAACATGGGACAACGGCTACAAATGCTAGTGTCTCTATATGACCTACAATAAATCAAATGTACAGCTTTATTTTTGAGTCTAAACTAAGAAAACTATTTTTTACAATACTAGCATTTTTGTTTCCATTCCTGCCTGCAAGCTTGTGCACTGCACCTGTGTGTCTCGATAGATTGTCTTGTCCTTGGTTTTTATAATAATCTGCATAGCGTTGTTGTGAGAGATTTAGGCTATTCTTTTTAGTATTCTGAATGACTAGAACTAAAGTATAATAAATGGACTAATGTGGTCTTTATAAAGTGTGGTGTATAAAACTGTCCGTCACAGCACTACATTTTGCCAGCTGTAGTGAAAGAAGGTGTTTGAACCTTGGCATGAATTCAGTCAATTATTCATAGGGAAACCATGTCCATTCTGCTTAGGGCAGCATCATTCCCACAGAGATAATATTGTGATTAAACCACAAGTGTTCTTTATGTCTTTTGTACAAAACCCATCAACAGCCATGGCTTGACAATTTATATCATTAGAAAAAAGTGACCAATTTTCATCACATATTCAAATATTTTTACTGGGTTGATTACACATGAAAAGGATTGTAATGGGGTTTGTAATTCATCACATCCATGATTCAACCATAGTTAACTAAACCACATTCCCTAATTTAATGCACCTTTATTTTTGTTTACTGGGTCAAATATATGTTATGTACAGTCTGGGTACTAACCCGTTTACAAAATAAAAAATGGCTTGACAGCTGAGTGTAAACATGTCTGGCGCATTTTTGTTCGTTCAAATCTTAACCCTAAAAAACCTGAGTATGCAGTCCCACGTTTTGGACACTAGATGGTAGTATACACCCTTTAATCGCGCGCATTGTTTTCGCCATGTCATGGGCGCACCGGACTATTTACAGAAAGGTTACAGTGCAAACAGGTTATTTTGAGCTTCATATTCTTTGGGCCACTTGTTCAGACAGCACCGGGACAAACAAACACGTGGTTATATAATGCATATTTGTGCCCGACTTAGGTTCCAACACTTCGCGGCTTGGATGTCAAAATATTGAGTAGGGGCAGCGCGGGGATTGGTATTTTGAGCAGCGGCATGCCTACAGCTAATGTGACATGAAGCCACAAACTTGCGCCGTGTCAACAGAGTCCACGACCACAGCAGAGCGCCCTGACCTGACGAGGCGCATCCTGTTTCAGACATGCCACTAAACGCCCCGCTTTACCTCAGTTCACTTTTCACTTGCCTTCAAAATACAACTTCAGCGGCTGTGCACGCGCCCGGTGCCCGCTCCGGCAGCTGTGTTTGCCCTTTTGAATAGAAAGTGGCCGACCCGGTGGCCTGTCAGTCTGGGAGATGCCCTGCAGATGTCTCTGATTGCAGCGGGAGAGACGAGGAGCAGAGGGCGATCACTCAAAGCCGTGACGTCGGACGGTGATGATTTGCAGCCGGTGAAGTTAGCGGCAAAATACAGAGGATACTCGGGTACTGACGGGAGGAACCTTTCACAATAATGGCCTAGATGCACAGTTTACCACATGGGCCTACTCCAAAGCAGAAGTCATACATGAAGCCTGTCTGTATCCTATATTAAAATTTCACATAACTATTTTTGACTTTGACATGCTGGCATACATGAAAGAATATAGGCTTAACCACTTATTCTAGGTCTACTGACTTAGGCTTAACCACTTTTTCTAGGTCTACTGACTTAGATCCAAGTGAAAAATACAAAAAAACAAAAACATGAGCCTATACAAATAACAAGGCAATTATTTTAGCCAATATACATTAAAAGGGCTAAATATAGTCATATATATATAGGTTATAAAACAAGACACACACTCGCCCTGCAATCATGAGTGTCACCAGTTGGGAGTCCCCACTCGAGGGCATACTGTCATTGCTGAATGAATGTGGTTGTGATTGCCGATGGTGGTCTGAGGGGCCATAGGTGCAAACTCAGCCATGCTTCTGTCAGACTGCCCCAGGACAGCTGTGGCTACAGATGTATCTTACCACCACCAGTGTGACTATGGATTGAATGAATAATGAACTCAAAAATGTAATCGTTTTGAGAAAGCCTTGGGAATTGTAAAGTGCCGTATGTAATCCATTCATTTCTCTTTCAGCTTTTTCATCCCATTACTACTATTTCCATGTTCATTTTGCATTGATATTCACATAGGATGCCCATCCCATCTGAACCATTTACTTGTAGCCTATGGCATAGTGCTTACACACTGTACACACAATAGTGATTATTTAGTTAAAAATGGTGCCACAAAAAATTACATTTGAAAGTATTACTTTGCATTATATATAGCTTTTGTTTATACTTTAATGGTGCCATAATAAAGCCATGAGGTATTAGATAAAATTTGCAATTTGAAAATAGAGTATAGCCCAACTAGACCAGTACAATGAGTACCCTATTACATTTCTTCTCCCTCCGCTTACTGGCAGAGCCTAGGACCCCCATCATGACACATTTTATTTTGAAGCCTGGCCCCGGATGTGCGCATTTCCTCTCGGTGCTTGACTGTGGCGGCTGGCTGATGATTTGCTTACTTGAAGCAGGAGTGAGTTTGGAGCGCGTACTGTGAAATGTGTAAGCATGATGTTGCCTGGATAATCAACGAAGGGCGAGAGGACACGGAGGTAGGGACAACTGTCACTGCGCACTTTTCTTATCTTTATTTTTATGACCACTCACATTTTCACTCGGGTCATTCCGGTGCGTGAACTAGTATGACTTTTCACTAGAGTGTTTATCCTAATTTATTTTAAATATAGGCTCTGGTTATACGACTAAAATGGTGTCATTTGTTTTTATGGAGTTAGCCCACTGTTTTGAAACTTGATAAAGATTTGTCTCTACACTTAAGTGTAGCCTATGGATTTTGGACAAATGGCTCTTTGCAGACAACAGGTTTGTCAGAGCCCGCGCAGACAGCGGTTTCAGACGCGTGTATGGAGGTGAATTTGTCGCGTGTTTGGATTTTATTCGCGGTTATTGTATGTGCACCTGATGCGCTCAGAAGTAGGTTGAGAATCAGTCGCTGCCGCGGACTAGACCTATAGACATTACAGCATTATATTCACACACACACATTCATTTAACAAACAGGTCTCCGCCACACGAGACCCATTCATTATCACGCCCTCATCAATTAGATACTTTGATAACTTATTTAGGGATTTTTAGCCAAGCGTTTTAATTGTCTTTAACGCGTCTAATCACGAAGAAGCGCAGCTTAAATGAACTAATGAGCCTCGAGGGCGGCAGTAATAGCAGGCCTACCTGTTGAGTGCAGGATGTGTGTGAGGGGCTTGATAAATTGAAGCGTCACCTCTCAGTATGCAGACGTTATTACAGCGACGTGACCGCACTCCAGACCTCCGACTATAATCAGCTCCACTGAAACTGTTGCTCTGCGCGCATCGACCAGCTCCTGCGCCTTGTCCTATCTTTAATTAAAATACATAGGCTACAAATGTGTAGGGCACTGGGAAAATACCATAGTTGTTTTTAAATAGACATGTATATATATATTTTTTTAAAACATGAAGGGGTGTGAATATTTTAAAAACATGAAGTGTGAATATGATGTAGTTGGTTTCACAAAAACTTACAATTAATTTGATCTCTTTAATGTGTTGAGCGGAGTGTAATTAAATGTGCTTTGTGTTGCAATGTAACAGAGACAGTGCTAATGATCCTGTGATCCTGCACACACCACAGACCACAGACAGCGGAGGCCAAGAACCAGGCGGACAGCCACACCTCATGCGTGGCTCGGGCCTGGATCCGAGGAAACACAGCTCTGAAAAACATGGGTGTGCTCCAGCTCCACAACCCCAGTCACTCCAGTACACTCCTGCAACGGGCCAATCAGATGCGTCTAACAGGCACACTGTGTGATGTCATCATCACAGTGGACGGTCAGGAGTTCCCCGCTCACCGCACGGTGCTGGCCTGCACCAGTAAAATGTTTGAGATCTTATTCCACCGGAGCAGTCTGCGATACGCCCTGGACTTCCTGTCCCCTAAGACCTTTCAGCAGATCCTAGAGTACGCCTACACCGCCTCTCTTCAGGCCACGGCAGAGGACCTGGACGACCTGCTGTACGCGGCTGAGATCCTGGAGATCGAGTATCTGGAGGAGCAGTGCCTGAAGGTGCTGGAGACCATCCAGGCCGAGGAGAGTCAGGACGCAGCTCTGAAGAACCACAGTCCAGCAGACCATGAGCCACGGGCCCGCCACTGGAGGCAAGTTCTCATGTCAAAGAAGCATTCCATACAGGACGGGCCCACACGCACCGCCCCCTCTGCCCTGCACCACCTGGCCCTGTACCACATGTCCGACAGAAGCCCCACTGACACGGGTCACCACAACACTCAGCTGAGTCCCAAACTGTCTCAAGAGGGGGGCACAGAGAGCCCCCACCAGCAGCCTGTGGAGCTAGACCCTGACAACATCAAGTGTGAGAGCATGCAGGTGGATGAGACTGAGGGGTATGAGCGACGCCCCTCCAGCCCAGGACATGGGAGCTGTGTGTCAGAGCAGCCCCATGAAGATGGGCCCGGGACACCCTTGAGAGGCAGTGTTATCACTAGTGCACGAGAACTGCACCCCAGCCCAGAGGACGGAGGAGCAGTGGGTAATCCTCTGGACTCTTTCCCTGGGATCAGAGACAAACATATGGCCTCCCTTTACTCTATGACTGCCAACCACACAGGGGACACAGGGGTGATCCCAGTGTCTATGGCCCCACCCTTAGGTGTCCCTCTGGACCCACGGGCCTATGGTGGTCTGCTGCACCAGGGCCTGCTCCACAGGGAGCTTCTGAACCGACTGGGCCAGTTCGCGGCCGGCATGAGGCAGGAGGGCCAGGCCCACGGCCAGTGCTGTAGTGAATGTGGGCTTCAACTACACAGCAGACAGGCCATGGAGCAGCACAGGTAACACACTCACCTTCAGTCTACACAAAGAGTCACTCAAATATACATCTCCATATTAAAAATGTTGATATTTGTTATTAAAATTATAAAAAAAATAATAATAATTAATTGTGCATATTGGTAATTATTTTTCATTATAACATATTTATTGTCTCTTGGTGAGTTGTATGCTGAAGTGACAATGCCGGCTGAGCATTCTCTTGAGGAGGTTGATGTGAAATAGTGAAAAAAAGGTTGATGGTCTTTTGGATCTTTCCCACATAATTAAAACCCAGACACTTTAACAGTGGAAGCAGCCGCAGTAAATATGTAAATATATTCTCAGGGACACCTGCACTCATGTCTTACTCATACGACACCTCGGCTAGTTTGAATTGGGTCTTTGTGAGGATTTGGTATAAAGAGACCTTGGTGTCACGTTAAGCTGTTATTTACAAAGCCGTACTTTCTAAATTCTGTTTGATTATTTGTGCAGAAGCGTGCCTCACACAACAGGCTGTCTCCCAGGCTATTTGATATGCATTCCTCTGCATCAGCCGAGAGAAGCCTCACAGCGGGGACCGGCTGGACGCTTCAGCCTGATGATGGATAACTCCTGCCTCCCAACCCGCTGTGTTGTTTTGTTTATTTCTCTTTTATTTATGAGCCTGACAGATGAGATTTTGTCATTGTACACAAAAAACTTACCAAAGCATACAAACTAGCTCAATGACAGCTCTAATTATCCCAATTTTAGATGGTAATAATTGTAATGGCTTGGCAGCGTTTTACTCATCACTAATCATTACAAACAAAACAGCCTTTGAGTGGTGAATCCTTATTTGTGGATAACCAATCATTAGTCCTGTGGCACCAGCCTGTAGTGTCACCCCAACTGCGTCCTGACTGACACGGGCTCTCTCCGGAGCTGTGGCTAAAGTGCTCAGTCAAACAGAGCGTCCTGTGGGATATTTACTCACACACACAGGGCTCATGTCCACAGGGTGAAGGAGGCTCATTGGTGCCTCTGCTTTAGGATGTAATGAAGTTGGTGAGGGTCTGTAACCAGGTCACTGAGCATTTACCTGGTCTGCATACTGACATTTGAGAGTTGTTTGAGGACAATGCTCTGTAAAAAGAAAATAAATAAAAATGACATCCTTGTAGAGTCAGAAACAAATAAAAATGTACTACAGCTAAATGTGGAGGAGTGGTAATTTATAGGAGGTTAAATTTGGAAGGTAAGCTATATTTGGAGTTAATGTCTTAATGGTCAGTAATTTCATGTATGCTAAATTACCTCCCTCTACGCCCTGTATTTTGACCACATCTGTTTTCAGGCCATTTGTTCGCCTGTTTAGCGGGGTGATACAAGGATAAACTACAGATGCCGTGCATGCTTGGATGTGTATGATATGATATGATAGGTTTCGCTGGAGGAGCTTCAGCGAATCATCTTCTTTTCTGCTATTCATTGCCGTTCCAGGGGAAGTGTATATGCGCGCACTATGCATATTGAGCTCAGATGTGATTTTGTGTGCGCGTGTTCGGGGTGCGTTGAAGTGTGTGTGCCCAGTGTCTTACAGCGCTGGCGGGTGGAGGCACGCGTTTGTCGGCACTCTGAAATTAGCCAGATATCCTATTGTCTGTGTTCTTTTAGCATTCATGCGTTGTGATTCACAACTCCAAGGGCCTCTTACACTAATGATGTTGCATTCAGTGAGGGATTCTTGCCTGAATTAAAACATGCTCCTCTTGTTATGAGGACAATGATGCTTCTGGGTTTTGGAGACCTTACAGACCAAAGGCACACACAGTAGACACTTTTATCATCACAATTGTGTTCCCAGCTCGGCTCTTGATAACACACACTCACACTGGTGTTTGTCTTTCCACAGGAGGCTGCACACCGACGAGAAGGGCCACGGCTGTGAGTTCTGTGGTAAACACTTTCAGGACAGCATGAGGCTCAGGATGCACATGTTGTCTCATACAGGTACAAACTCACACACACTGATCGCACAGAATCCACTGTTTATTAAGGCTCTCAATAGTGCCGCCTTTCACATGCACCTGTTCCATACTATACTCGTCCCTCCCCTCGGCAGACGCGCTCACAGTTAGTGCTGCTCCGAATACGATCATGCTTTCTGTTCCATGCTTAGGCCTGTGTACCTCTCCTCCTTGCCTGCCTCCCTCTGCAGCCTCTTGGTTGAATCGTTTCTGTGTTTTTTCTGAGACTTTGGCAGCGGGCCAGCTCTGCCCCTTCTGAGTGATGACATCATGAGCTGCCGGCAGGCCTGGGTGTTCTGCCAGTGTTCCGAAGCGTGTGTGATGGCTCGCTCGCAGATGTGTGTCCAGGAACACACTGTACCCAAATGCAGACTTAATCAGACCTGACTGCTCTCCCAGCTACTTTATCCAAAATAGAGAAAGAGAAGCAAGGGGGGGGGGTGAGGGGGGCCTAAAAATGAAACTAAAACACAAGCTGAATCTCAGTAGGAATATGTACCGACAAGGCCAGGTCCCAGTCCTGTCTCCTGTTCTGACGATTGTTTGGGAATGACATACTGCTGACAGATAAAAGAGAGTCTGTTTCTTTAAACTCAGCTTAAAGTGCTTCACCTGAGTCGGCCCTGTTCAGTATCCTCCGTAACCCTAACCACACATCTAGCCTTTCCTCTCTCACACCTCAGCATCACGCTCAGCTCTTCAATCGCCTCTGACATGCAACAAACCCACCTTTAACCTTCTTTGAGTTTTTGCATAAAGTCGCTATCCTGATATGTCACCCCTTAATACTACAAAGAAAGAGATGTGTATCTCATTTCTTTGTGGCTGTGTATTTTGGTATAGCAGCCTTAGATCCTGCTGGTTGCTAAGGAGCGAGTGCTCCACCGCTCTAATGGGCTGATTTGGTATTCAGCTCGATGCTGGCTCTTATTTTGGTATGCCAGACAAAGTGTTTTGATGGAGGACGATTGCAGCCGCGTCTGGAGACAGTTTGATGGTTTATGGATGAGAGCACACTCCGTGCCTTTGACTGCACAAGACAATGCACTATGTTCTCTTCTTCCCTTATCACAGAATCGCACACAACACAACATACCACACTGGACAGCGTCACACAACATCAGCATCTACACACTTACTTTTATTACTATATAAAACTACTCTCCAACGAGTTTTATTTCTGCTCTGTGTAACAAAACGCACACTTCCAAAACAGTAACAGTTTGTTTTCAGAAATTGTTGTTTTTAGAAATGAACAGATTGGGGCTTTTTATTATTTGTGCAGCGCTGGGAACAGTGGCACAGTGTCTGTGTACAGAGTAAGAGTTGAAAGAGGACCACATTTAGGCTGCAGCGCTCAGAGTTCCCAAAGCTTGTGGGTGTTTTAATGAGTCATTTTAACTTCATTTAAAGCCAGCTGAGCAGAAAATAGATCAGTGAATGAGCCCTGGGCCAGTATGGATCTGCAACCGATTTACATCTCTGTGAGAGGCAGCCCACATCAGCAGCTGTGTGGAGTTCAGGTGTGAGCTCTTTATGTTCTCATCAGAAAAGACAAGGGCATTCCAGAGGTGAGCGGGGACACTTGCAGAGGCTGCAGTGGGACTTGTGGAGTTAAATCGGAGTATTTTTGATAAAGGATGTGCCGCGGGCTGTAGACAGAACACCCAGTCCGTCTGTGGCGCTCACATCGGCTGCTCTGCTCTGGGGTTGATAACAGGCCACGGTAAATAAAACTCCTCAGTGCGGCTCCTTTATGTTCAGCAGAAGGGCCGTTGCAGCTTGTCTGGTGCCATTGTTTGCACTGAGTTGTGTTTTTATGGCACTTTCCTCCATTGAACTCTGTGCATTGACTTCCTTGTGTTAACACCTGAAAAGCACAAGTGCGTAAAACACACTCTTTTGGTCACTTTTGAACTGGGGCGTCTTTGTTCCTTCCTTCTGGCCTTTTGCTCATCTTTTAATGCTCAATGACACCAATTACTAAGGTACTGTCTAAAACACTGTCTAAAATTGCTCCCACAGCTCCTGCAGAAGCGCTGGTTTGTGATCAGTGCGGGGCCACGTTCTCTTCAGAAGACGCCCTGGAAGCTCACCGTCAGACGCACACAGGTACTTCAAAAGGCCTTAATACTTTACTATGCCCTCTTAATATAAGTTTAAAATGGACATAGCTAAGCCTCACTGTAAAATGCCATGTGATATTGGCTCCAAATGTGCTTGTCATGCTGGCTGGGTTAAACTGTTCCCGTTATGATGCTCCATAATTTATCAACAGAGAGGTGGGAGGCCCTCTCACATGTCACCCACTAATATCTCTTGGCACCCAGACCCACTGCATGCCACTTTGTGCCACAACAGCAGCAGCGTCACAGTTTTAAAGAAACAAACCCCTCATTGCTGGTAAAAATCCTCCAAAGATCACATGCACATTTGACGCAAATGTCACAATCTTGGTGTTTTTAGCAAAAATGTAGCACAATCTGTTTCTTTAAAAAGTTTGGGATATTTGACTTTGGGGTGAAATTTTAAAATGCTCCTGAATGCGATACAACCTAAAAATTACTATCACCCAGTTCACCTACTTTACCTACTTTAATCAAAGGCTATAATATCACTGTGGTATGAACATTTTTGTTATTAGTATATATGGTGTTTCACACCTAAATCAAGACTAATCTAAGAGAAAATTTAGTTATTATCAAATGTAGTATTACAAATTAAAAACAAACTGTGCCAAATTAAAATTGGGACAAAATAAAGTCTAAAACCAGGTCAGGATTAAACTGTTACAAAACTTAAACTGAATCAAAATGAAGACCACAAAAGGAACCTGCACCACAGTTTGAGAACCTCTGCTGTAAAGTGCTGAATTCAAATCTCTTTACACTGTTTTTGGGTTTTTTTGTTTTTTTGGTACTATGCACAAAAGAAAAATGTTAGTCTAAAAACACTATTGGTCTTAATGAAAATGATAGGAGTACTGTTGTACATAATGCCTCCAGGGTCCACACCTTTTCTGTTACTGTCAGAGAAAGGCGATCGCCCTGTCAGGAGCGTTGGCATGTAACTGTAACTCTGGGTGGCACACACACAATGAATAGTTAATGTGTGTAGACATGGAGGGGTGTTAACGATGCCCAGAAGTTTCTACCCTCCTTCTCCCCATGGTGGTAAACATCCCCAGCTCAGTTTCAGCCCGGCATTAAGTCCATACAACTGTAGTTCCAGCCATTTTGGCGTCACATGCTTTATACTAACAGTACATTTACAGCATAGGCTAAAAGTGAGAAGCTTCTAAATATATCTTGTGTTGTTGCTCACTATACTAGAATTTCAACTCTCATTTCAGACACTGGTAATGGAGGGAGGTTTAACTTTTTGTGTAAAGACTTTCTTGTTTCAAACTAGTATCTATAGTTGTGAATTACTTTAGTATTGGTTAGCATTTTACTACTTACTTATTAATATTTTACAAGGCAGGCACCTGTTACATACTATTTTGTCATAGGGTACTATTTTGTTGGTGCTGTGTCATGCTATGCGAGCCAAATCAGCTTCCTCTGAGCAGATTAACACTTGTCAGTTACTTGTTTCCCCTGGAGCTCCTTTAGCAGAAACATAATACTATACATATGAGAGATCTTCCTGTGGAGCAGCCTGGTAACACGGGCTGTGGGACTAGTTTTCAGTGAAAGTCTCCAACCATTTTGAGATGTCAGAGGTGAATGGCCGTGGGTTGGTAAAGTTTGAGATCAAAGTGAGAAGGGGGTTCTGCCTGGGCGGGCGGGGGTAGGGGCTATATGAGGACTTCCTGAGGGCAGGAGGATGGCTGCTGCTGGTGTTGAATGCCAGGACGGAGAGAAAAACAACATCATGTGCTCCTGTTTACTCCTCACCACAGCACTGTCATAGTCTCTCTGACCTACTTGTCAGTGCCCAAAATAAAAGAATGGATCTGTCTCCAAAGCGCTCTCACAACAAAGAGGTTTGTTTCATCAGAGGAGTCAGGGGCACTTAGCTTTCAATTTTTGGAGAACTCAAGGCAGGAGCTTATCTACAGCAGGGACAGAAATTGACTGTTTTAGACCATTGCTGGCTAACTATTTTGCCACCTTGCCTTTAAGGCAAAGGCCAAAGAGTGCTGCTTTTGTGTACTCACAGCAGCTGCACTGTTTCCACACACTACTGGCTGCTTCGTCAAGTGAATAATATTACCTTCTGTCCAGGCCCTAATTAAACGGTCCTGTGGCCCATTGAAAAACAACCTACCTTCACAATGCAGCCCTCTTAATGCGGACCTTTTCCTCATTATTTGTATGGCAGCCATCATAGCACAACTCCTGTTAATAATGACCATATGTAATTCTTAAAAAACTAAAACAGAATTGAAATGAAGCTTAGGGATGGTACTTATATTTTTATTTAAAAAAAACACAAGGTCCTGGACGCCCTGTCATTTCATTTTCAAGAAAAATGGTGAAAACACTGTAAACATTCTAGGAATCGAAGCGGCTAACACATTAGCGCATTGTGTGACCTCAATGAACTGGTCCATGGAATGGTGGTTAAACACGACCAACGTATCTCTTGTTGCATTAATTATTGAGTGGGTTGTTCCTCACTCGGGTAGATTAGCCGTCCACTGATGATGGCCCGGGTTGTTTAAGGTACTGTAGTGTTGCTGTGTGTGCGTCTACAGGGAGCAGCTTGAATACAGTAGCTTGAATGCACACACAGGCAGGTCATGTGAGGTCAGGCATGTAATGATGCAGCTAGCATGACTGTGTATGTTTAACTGGTGTGATATCATTGAGGCGGCAGGCTGCACTAACCAGGCCTAAGGACAGTGTTTATAATGTCTTCACACCATTCTCTAAGTGGCCATTATGATTACCCATGATACAATGAGAATGTATGAGCTATTTTTAGGATTCGGTTAGGAAAGGCTATTGAAGGTTTCCCCCTGTAAAATAAAGAGCTATGTTCACCCTACATGGGGTAGTCAGACTTAAGTAAATGCAATGCTTGGTTAAATCTGAAGATAAACTTATTCAAGTATAATTCAGTATTTAAACCACATTATTTTCTTTAGCCTGTACCTCTATGGAAATGCAAATCAATATAACTTAAACTGTTTACATAGTATGCTGTGATGCTGACACCAAACTTTAGATTAACACACAAGAATTATTCAGGTTGTCAGTGGTCTTGTTCAATTTGCAGTGGGTTTACTTCCAGATTCTCAGGGTGGGAAAACTTTTGTGCGATGCTTGAAAAGAAACAGGCTGTGCTTATTTGTGAATGAAGGGATTAGCTTGAACACTTCACCCCAACAAGGATCATGATCCTATCTGGTTGCCTAGACACATGGTTTTGTTTCTTAGGCAGCGTGAGAGCCTGGCGGGCTCCCACCTCAGTTGGACTGAGTAAGTGGGAGATGTATGAAAGCAGCACATGTTAACTCACATGAGGATACACATAGTGTCACTGTGGATGGTATAACAAGCTCAAATCGCCCTGAATTACTCTTAACTTAATCGACCATTACACAAGCAGTCCAACAATGTCAGAAATGCACATTTTTGTTTTGACCACATCAGCAAATTCCCACTGTTCAAGCTGCTTCCCACAGACACAATGCACAGTCAACTCTCTCGCCATTCAGGAATACCATTGATTACATGGTATTTACCCCATTGAGGGCCAAGGGTCAGGGGGTCATCCTGTGCCTTAAACCTAAATCCCAGGCCCATTGTCTGGTTAAGGGTGAGAAAGCAGGGGGCAATGACAGCCAACTTTAGGGCTTATTCTCTCATAAAAAAGCTCCACCGCACTTACCGGAGCTTACTGGAAAACTCCACAAAAGAGAATGCTTTTTGTTTCAGAAGGTAACGCCTTGGTACAGCCAGACAAAATGGATGCCACCAAAAACATTTCATTCTATTGAAAGTTTTATGTTTATTCTTCAATATATTATTTATTTTTATTTTCAGTGACAAATATAAATCGAAGCAGCTGCTGAGCTATTGTCACCGTATGTCACAATGAGATCTGAGTTAGATTTGGTGACAAAATATTTGTCACTGTTCCGTTCTCAAGTTGGAGAATCTTGGTGACAGAAAAAACGGGATATAGATCAATGAATGTCTGGGAGTCGCGACACTTTAGCTACACCAAGATACTTTATTGTAAACTTAACTTTTTGAGCTAAGCATATATAAGCATATATATATATAATAGTTCATTAAAAAGAGGTGCAGAAGAGATAATTAAACTAGGCTTTGAAGTTCCTAAAGCAGAGGATGTGTTATTCACTTGGTTGAGAGCTCTAACACAACTGGGCACATTGGAGCGGAAAGCACTCCCCCTGCTGGCACCATAAAATATTACACCATGACTACTTATCCCAGTGCAAGTGCTGGAGATAGACCAGTTTGAATATTTGTTTAATAGGGCCAACTATTTTTAGATCCATCATGATTGTGCAGTTAGTTAAGCCTGACTAAGGCAGAAGGTTTCGGGAGTGAAAGGATTTTGTGTATGGTCAGCAGATAAGAGGGGGAGTGGGAGTAGAGGCATGGAGAACAGTGGTGGGGGGTAGTCTTTTGTCTTGGACTAAAATATTGTGATCTGTGGGTGAGAAAAAGCCGTGGTCATTAGGCCACAACATAAAGACAGGGATTGTAGGAGCTGCACCAGGAACCTATGACTAATGGGCTTGGTCAATGATGGCCTGAACCTCATTGTGTGCCCTTTGTGCAGCAGTGCACAGGCTAAAGCTCTGAACAGGTGCAGTTCATTCCAGCGGATCGCCTCCCGCAGGATTCTTAAGATCAGGGAATGTCTTTCATCCTGTCTCCTCCTGTTAATGATTACAAATGATCAGTTGTGTTCGTGCAGTACAGGGCCAACATACACAACTCACAAGCATCAGTGCACAAAAAGTCCCTTTGTGCATTGTGTAATTGTACTTTGGTAAAATGTTCCAAAATGTCTACTCTTTTTAAATATAACATGTGGATTAACATGTAATACATGTCGAATGGTTTCAATGTATTGTTAAAAATGTGAATTTACTTGATTACTTTTTCTTTCTTCTTTGAACAGGCTTGTCTGTTAACTTGATTGAACCTAAAGCAAGTGTCTGACACTCTTCCCTCTTAGTATGAGTGTGCTGTATCCTTTTCCCTGCGTTAATTCCAATTTAATTGCCAGTTGCCTCAAGGCACTTCAATAACAGTAACAAATGATTTGATTTAGTGGACCTCATCAGACTGCATTTTAAATGCGACACAGCAACCCCACTTGAATTCCAATGAAGTGCTGGCACAGTCTTCTGTTTACTAATGATCCTCGGCTGGAGATGTCTGATTGAATCTGAGTCAGGACCAATGGGAGCTGCTAGCATTGTAAATGATCTGCAACCTGAGCAGACAGACAAATAAGCAGCTCATAATCTCACATTAAAGCTTTAGTCTATGACATGAGCATGAGCCCGGCACGACTAGTTAACCACTTGTTTAGTCCGACTGCTTTTGTGAGTCCGCATCGATGTAAGTGCCAGGATAGATCTGGACGCTGCCATAGACAGCTTGTAGTTCAAGCATCAGAGACTATGACAGCCAATAGATCTTCACATAGCCTTTCTGACTTGAAGTAGCGTGCCAGCGACTGCCCATCTGTATTCCTCTCCACACTCAGTGCAACAGGAAAGCAGCCCCAAAGAGATGCCAGGTCACACGCAGGATTAAACTGGATTGCATTTTTTCCTGCAGTCCTGCCTTTAATGGCTTGATATCACTGCTTAACATTCAGCACGGAGCACCCAGTGTAGGCATCATTTAGGGTGGAGTCACTATCTGCCGCTCTTTGAACACACACACACATACACAGACAGAGGACTTTACAGGCTCCTGACGGGGGAACGAAGAGAATAATTACACATCTAACACACCAGGAAGAAGCCATTGATTCTGTGATTGGCATGCTGTGTGCATTGTGTGGGAAATTCTTAAAGAAAACAATGACTTTCATGGTTTAAAATAGAACATATAAAGACGACTCAGAGTTGAAAGTGCCCGTGGGCTTTTTAGGGGAGTTAGTTTTAGGTGGAGGCACTTGCTCTTTGAAAGAAGCTTTTCCCTCCGAGGACTCGCACACAAAGTTGAAGTGACCCAGTTTCCTCACTTAAGGCCCTGTACTGAAATAATTGTGTCTTCTTGTTGTGTTCTCCAGGGACTGACATGGCGGTGTTCTGTCTGCTGTGTGCCAAGCGCTTCCAGACGCAGAAGGCCCTGCAGCAGCACATGGAGGTCCACGCCGGCATGCACAGCTATATCTGTAGCCACTGCGAGCGCCCATTCCCCAGCCACACCACGCTCAAGAGACACCTACGCTCACACACAGGTAAGGAAGGTGTCCCGTCAATACATATCAGTGGACATATGCAAAAACCAAGACACAAATCAAAGTCAGCTAAGTAAAGGTGGGCAGTTTTACCAAAAATGATAATGATTATGGTTTGATTATATATTGTTATAGATTTGAATAGTAAATCTAATACGTAAGTAACACACATTCACATAAAATCTATAAACAATTATACATAGTAAGTCAAATAGAATCACATATCATCAATATCATATCCTGCCATAACAGTTTACATATGCTGTATCAAAAACAGACAAGGCAGACAATGAAGGTGGGAAATATAAACAAAAGTTCATATCT
>JAVQJW010198205.1:0-10022 GCA_036025195.1 Hypseleotris klunzingeri
ATGAATAATGGCCATCATTGCTTTTGCTTACATTATTTCAAACTAATATTTCAAAGTCAAACAGAAATGTAATGTTATGAGGATGAGTCCAAGGGATTCTACAATCGTTCAGTTAAACATAAAGTATCAGTTATGTATGAGAGTCGTAAACTTCCTGAGACCTAATGTTAGACAAACTGCAACATGAAATATTGTTCTCTCAACACTGGTATTATTGTATAGAAATAACAGCTCAGTTTAAATGTAAATGACAAGCAAATTATTAAAACAACACTGACGTTGCTTTCTCTACAGATTTAAGAGCTTTGTCGAATGATGTCTGGCTACACAATAACAAGGCACCAACTCCATAGCTATAGCTAAGGGCGCTATACTAACAATCTGAAAACCTGCACTGAGAAGAAGACAATAAGGAGTTCCCTTAAAAATGTTAAGAAAACAAATATTAAAAAATAACTGATCATAAAAAGATTGATGTATTCCCACAAACCACACAAAGTACCATTCAACTAATCTATATACTCCATAATCCCACATCCAACTAAAACAAGCAATAATGAGCAATAGATCCGGCCTGAGTACAGGAAATATAACAGTTAAAATGACGTAGAACTGAGAGAAATTCTATATGAACTAATGAAATATGTTCAAACAGCCACACATGAAGCATTCTCCTTCATAAATCACCAGAATGTACCTATTATTTTACAGGCCTAAACACTGTTATCCCCAGTCTCCACCAGATGGCGCCACTTAAGCAAACCCTCCAAAAGGCATTTTGAACCTAGGGACACTGATGACCAAAGTGATGAGGCACTGCCACCTACTGACCGAGAGCATTCAGTGCTGGGAACTGTCCATGTCGTTACAGTAATATGGTCTATAGGCAAACCCTATATATAACCCTTATAATATTATTGTGTGTGGTCAGTTTTGTGTTGATAGCTCTACTTATACTAAGGAAGGGAGCAACCATTATCTTGTATTACGTCTTATTTAGTGTCCGAGGAAGATGCAATAAACAATCTTTTCAAACCACTACAACGAAGTTTTGTGTCCAGTGTCTGTACAGTGCTTTAGAACAGTGTGCACAGGCAGACACAGTCAACATAGACATGCTCTAAACTAGAGTCAAGTATTTTGTGTTTGTCTTTGTAAAGCTGATCTTCAGTGCAGGCTGAGCACTACTTTGTAAAGACTGAAGACTTGTGTGTGCTGCAGGGTCAGGCGTCTGTCTCTTGAGAGGGTCTTGTCTTTCTCAAAGTGCTTCTCATCCATCGATCAGCGACACATCAATGTGGGACAAATCAATCATGTGCCTGTGTGGTAATTGTTATAATTATCTCCTTCAGTTTTTCAAATTCAAAATACATAAACCAATTTATAAATACATCAATTTAGTGTTCAAGACGCAGCACCACAATCATGGAAAATGCAGAGTGTAAAATGATTAACTAGAATTCAGATAAATGATGCGAAGGAATAAGAAATATTGATTACCTATGGAAGCTCGTCTGAAAACTGGCGGCGTGCTGGGGACTGGAAAATCTGGCAATTGCTTTTCTGTGCTGGGGAAGCATCGTGAACATCTGCAATTCACAAATAGAATAGAACCAATTAGGAACAGCTCATTTCTGATCCACTAGGGGGAGTGAGGGTGGTGTGGATGAATTTGTGACTGCTATTCTGTATATATGCAGCGGAGGGCGCTATTGGATCACATGAAAACGAGAACACAGAAGACCATTATCTACGAGTAATAATCAACTTTATGTAAATACAATACCACCATTTATAAGACACTTTAAAACTTTACACTGAGTGCTACAAGCAGTAAAACAGCCAAAATGGGTTAAACAACATTAAAAGAATAATACTTTGAATGTACAATACAGATTCTGTGTGTATAGCTTTCAATTTATAAATATGAACATTTAAGAATATCAACTGCACATTAAGAAATAAAACTGAAAAATATGTGCATTTTACCTCAATGGGACCAATGGATCGGAGCAGGTTCTTGAGTTGGACTTCAGTTGTAGAGGATGACAGACCCTCTATAGACACAGTAGCAGGTCCACTTTCGGGTGTTTTCTGGTTCTGTCTGGAGGGCAAGGGGCGACCGCGACCCATCTGCCCACCACCTCGACCTCTGCCCCGGCCTGAAACTACCACCTGTACCCCCAAAGATTTTAAAGTGTCAATTATTTTTTAAATTAAGTTTCAAAAACGGTGATATTTCTATACTGTGCTTTTTGCTTTGAAATGTAAAGGTCAACACAATACTGTATATTGCTAAATTATCATTAATGTTACATTTAAACGCAATATTTGTAACACAAAAATGTAAATGCAATATAATACAAATATAAGTCAAATATTAGACTTATTTAGTCCTACTTTAGCCTGGTATGAGTCTTCATTTAATCCTAACAGTCTGATTTCAAAGCGGTTTTAACCATTAATAAAAAAAAAAAATAGGAAAAATTTAACTTGCATTAAAATATCACGACAAAACTGATATCGCAATCGTCAACATGGTTATCCAAGTTTTTTCATAATTGACTTATCACATCAACTATACAAAACATCAATGTCAAATAGCTCTGGCATGGCGTACTGTATCTTCATATTAGCTTGTGAGTGAGAGGCATGAGGAGGGGATGAGAAGAGGCAGGCAGAGAGTGTGTGTCTTTGGAGCATGAAGCAGGGAGCCATACAAGTGTAGTGGTGTCTGCCGGAGCCTGTCAGCGTCAGTGGGCTTGGTGGCTCTGACAGCAGCCTGGTGGTGACAGGCGTGTGGAGAGGCCAGGGGACCCACTGTAGCCCCCTCGTGTTACACTGCTCTGAGCTTGTCAATACTCCTGCACCTGGTACACTGTCCCGTCTTATTACCACCAGGACTGGATTGGGACGTCTGCTGAATGCCAGGGTAACTCTGCTCGGTATAGGGCGACTTTACAGAAGATGTTTCGACTGATGTATTTCTGAACCACCAGTATCTGAATGTAGGGGTGGATGATGTGGTGCTAATCTGGGAAGATTGTTAAAATGTGAAACAACGTTCACTTATGCTCTGCTCTATTTTTACTGTAACATTGCCACTCTTCATATTCATTAAAAAAGGAAAATAAATAGCATGATGTATTATGATCAAGACTGGATTAGGTGTACACTGAATTTGTAGTTTTTGATGCAATACATAAATATGACTCTGTATTGGAGTATACATTGTTTTTTTATGGTACAGTATTGGACCCCTACACAGCATGCTTCAAGATGTAAACAGCAAGTTAAAAAGAAGGTTAAAATTGACCATCTGACTATGAAGTAATGTATGTTTGTAGTCTGTAGAGGCGAGGGTAGGAACTAAAGAAAAACTACTAATGGTCAAAGTGGTATCCCATAAAAATGACAATGACGGATGACCTACTTTACAGCATGAAACAGGGTTCGTTTTTAATATTTTAGGAAACTCCTTCCCAACCTCAATCCCAGTAACAAGTATTGTCTAATAGGGGTGTAGCCGACCAAAGAAATGGTTAGTAAAGTGAAGTCATGCCCATCTTGGACTAGCTCGCTGATGTAGTGCGAATAGAACAACAAAAAAAATCTATGTCGACTAAGACCTCACTGACCGACGAAGTGACTAAAGGTCTACTGTCTAATTATAGTCTAACAAAACAAACCATATTATCCAGATCTGCTAAAACATATGTGTCAATAGCTCTAATATGAATACCTTGATCACAACATACCCGGTTTTGCTGCGTGTTAGCCAGTCCTCCTTGGTTTGGCTGCTGTGGCACATTTGGTCCCTGTAGCTGTTGCCCTGCCATAGTGACCTTCCTCTGGACGCCCTGGTTCTGAGGAGTGACTGGGACGCCTGTGATTTCAGCACCCTTTTCACCCTGGAGAGAAGAAGACCATTTAATTGTTAAAAAATAAAGGGTGTGCGACATGGCGAAATTTACAGTATCGTGATATGAAGTTCTGTCGATATATGCTACACTGGGAAGACTGTTGAATTGTGCTACAGTGCATTCAGCGAAATAGTGGTCACGGCTTAATAATATTGTAATTTCATTTTTACCATATCACTCATTCCTATTAAAAACATACCATCATCCCCATAGATACCGCTTCAAGAAATGCCTTTAAGTGGACAACAGTGAAAGAGCTACAATCACAAAGCAGACTGAAATCTACTGCAGAATGTGAAATCTCTTGGGTCTGAATGTGGAGAATAAAGATCAACTCAACGAGGTGACGGTCTCATTATCAAATAAAGTCACACAGCTCAAGAGTGTTGACGTGAAGGCAGGAATTGAAGGTCGTCTCTTCCCCAATTCAGCCCAGAGATGTGACAGATCAATACGGGGAAGAAAAGGGGCCATATCTGCGACCTGTCCCAGCTGAGAGTAAATGGATTAATCCCTCCTATAGAAATCACCATCACTGATTGCACCTATCAAATGGCTAAGCTGCATTACAACTGAAAACGACAGCAGCTCGATGTGTACCCCCCATCCCCCGACCCCTCCCTCTGCCCGGCTTTTGTGTCTAGCACTGCTTTGTATTATCCCCCAATGAAAATATAATTTGCCTCTTATCAGTGAGTCTAAGCCATACAAATCCTCAAAAGTGGCAACTTTCTTCCGCAGGTATCACATCAACCCCTCCCAAAGTAAGGGGGAAAAAAAGACGAGGAATTTGGATTGGCATTCTTTTGTATCAATGCACCTGAGAGATCGGTTGATGAAAAAAGCCGACGAAGGGAAGACAGTGAAAGTAAGTGAGAGAAAAGCTGAGATAACATTGTCAAGCTTTTGTTAATGACAGCAGAACAAAGCAGAACAAAAGGCAACAACCGAATCCTCTTTCAACATGACGATAGCTACGGCTGTTTGTAACCGCTGCTCGTGCAATTCACATCCCACTCCGCAGCATCAGATATCTACACACAGGTTTCTATTACAGAAGTGACATCTAGTTATCTTTATCCACAGCAGGCAGCGATGTCGTCTGATCCTCCATGGTGGACAGAGAAGCTTATTTTGACTATAATCACAACTAAATAACTAACACAAGAACATGCGCACAAATGAAGCACTGTGTACAACAGCAGACTAGATTTTGATTTGATTTTTGATTTCGTAAGACTATTACTATCTTTAAAACAATATCACCTGCCCTTAAAAGAGGATATCAACCTTTAGGAGAAGTGACGAGGTGTCCTCAACTCCGCCGATAAATGTCATATCGCTTTCTTTAAATAAGCCTTTCTGTCTCCTAAAGGTAAAATACATGTGGCTTAAATACCAGTCCTCAAAGCTTAAGGCGAGATAGTCTTAACAGATCAATTTTTTACCAAAGTGACACAGACATCACCGCCATCTCATATAGGTTAGACATCTTTGAGATTACAAAATATGAAGGACTTTGGCATTTAAGAACAACCTCATTTTCTAAAATGCCATTTGTTATGTGGGTAAAAGTAGTTGTAAAAGATCAAATAAATGCCATGTACAATAAGAGATGCTTACAGCTGCTGAAAGTTTGATAACACGGACTTTCTGTGGCACTTGACCCAGATCGGTGCCGGTGTTTCTGGCCCGCTGCATCACAGTCCGCTTGGCTCCTGGTTTGGGGGCTGCTTGAGTCTGAATGGGGGGTGTTGTGGGGATGGTGTTTTGGGCGACTGGAGTGGCCCTGATCTGTGCCATGGGTCTATTAGCGTTTTGAAGCCCACTGTTCCTTCTCTGTTGCTGCTGCAGAGGCTGAGGTGGGGTGAGCAGAGTCTGTTGCTGGGCTGGATTGATTCCACTGTGCTGCTGTTGATTGCCTGGTCCCATGTTTATGGGACGAGCTCGTAGGGTCTGAGATGCTCCGTTTGGGGGAATAGGAGTTGGTAGATTGGGGTATCTTACAGTCTGATTCTGTTGTCTGGGCGGGATATGTCTCTGCTGTTGGGGTCTGGGTGGTTGTTCATGTTGTTGTGGTGGAGGCTGAAGAACAGGCTGTGGTGGTGAGGGAGTTTGAGGAGGAGGAGGGTTTGTGTTTAGTCGATCCAGCAGCTCTTTCTTCCGGACGCCCGCCTGCATCTGTCGCCTCAGCTCCTTCCTCCTCAGGATCTCCTCTCGCAGACGCTTCTGCTCCTCGATCTTCAGACGGTACTGTCGGGTCTCCTCGTCCTCTTCAGGATCCTGACACAAAAAACAAGGACTCATCTTTACGGTTGGTCTAAAATGAACATGTACTTATTTAAACTGTATTAGTACGGTGTAACAGGAGACAGGAACATGGGTACTTTCTAAAGTTAAGAGTCTTAACTTGTCTTTATACATATCTCGCCACTCTAAAATGACCAACAAATTAACTACTGGGATTGTTGTTTCTCTGCATCACTAAATTTGTTGGAAAGAACACAAAATCTGGACATTTTTACTATTCGTGAACAACTACTAGATACACATTTGCGTATAATTGTGCCAAAAATGAGTGAAGGCTGACCTGTGCGCCTGTGTTTGTTGGTTCATTTTGAAGTGTCCGACCTGGTCCGACTTGTGGGGAACCCTTGCCTCGAGCGGCCAACTGTCCTCGTCCTCTGCCTCCGCCGGACACTGCCATGTTTTGCCCCGGACGTACTCCTGGTGTGGCTCTGGCAACAGGCCTGGTGTTGGAGAGAGCGGGGCGTGTGTTGTTCGTGTTTGTGTTGCCAGGTGCTACCGGGACCTCCCGAAGGTTGCTGTTGCGCTGAGGTGGATTCTGGGCTTGTTTGGAAGGTGGCGTGGCCTAAACAAAGGTGACATGTTTAAATCATTTTACATTTGAATGTGGATTTATCTGAAAAACTGAGTACCATTACCAGCATGTGTACAGATGCTGATTTATGTAAAATGTGCAGGTATTTATAAATTAATGTCTCACCATCCTCTGCCTGTTTGCCATATTGCGCAGCTGGGGGTTTTGAGAGCGGGGAGTCAACTGCCTGGGGCTAGTGTGCGCCTGCTGTGGATGGAAAGGATTCTGACCAGGGTGCATCATGGGACGTGGCTCATTTGGCTGTTGTTGCTGATGATGGTGCTGCTGAGCGTGTGCGGAGTGAGGATGGGGCCCCAATGAGTCCTGAGGATGAGGAGGCTGAAAACAGCAGGACAAATAAAACATCATATAAACTGTGGCAAATGTGTCTTTAAATGTGTCTGTTAAAGACCAGCATTTGAGTAGTCTTTTATTATGAAATGTATACCTCACTCACTAGAGGGAGCTGTTGTCTATGTCTCTCTTTGTATGCTGATGTGAAAAAAAAACTAAATCTTGCACTCAATTTGAGATGTGAAACAAATACCCTAGCACTAACATATCGTGAGGAAAGCACAGTTTAAATTCAACTACACTATCAAATACCTCTGTTGTAGATACGGATACACAGACAGCATGCTGATTCAAAGAGAAAATCACTTACTCTTAGTCGTACCTGCATCCTAAACTGGACTGGAACATTAAAATGGTTGCGTAGCTGTCCAAATGGTTGACGAGGGCTCATGAAATGCCTGGGTGGGTTGGGGAGTCCTCCCTGGTTTAAACCCACCATACCCAGACCTTGGTGAGGGGGGAGACTGGGGCGCGGGGGCTCTCTCTGAAACAGTCCGAGCGGGCCGTGTCCGGGCTGGTTGAAGGCTGGTCCTGGTGGGCCGAAGCCCATGTGCCCCTGGCCGGGCAGCTGCTGAGGGTGCAGGGGAGTGCTCAACAGAGGGCCATGGTGCTCATAAATGGGCTGCCCTGGAAACGCTGGTGAGTCTGTGTGCTCTGTATCAAAAGACCAAATAACACTGTTTAATATAATATCATCTTTACATTTATGAAAGAAGAGGGGAAAGGGTGAAAAAGCAAGTGTTATTTATCCTGCTTTCAAATCTCAAACATCATAAAAAAGGTATATTATTCATTTTAAGGACTCATTCAGCTGTTCTTATAGATGCATGCATATAACATGAGTATTGCTAATAGAGCAGCACTAGAAAGCTAGCAGCATACCCTGTAGGTATAATGCCAGAGGAAATGTCGAATAGAGTTAAATATGCTAAGAAAGGCTTGCTTCTCTTGTCAAGCCAAGGTGTGGGACTTGCCTCCCATAAAGAGGGGTTCTCTGTCCTGAGGGCCTGGAGGTGGCTGGCTCCTGAAGGGCTCCATGTGAGGAGGAGGCCGCTGGGGCTGACCAAAATTACTCATGTGCTGCTGGAAATCTCCTTGTCCCTGGGAAAATAAAAAACAAATATATATATGCCATACTGGGAACTAAATAATAGCAAATGAAACTAATAAAAAGGGGAGTGTGTTGACCGGATTTGCTGTGAATAACAAAAGGCCATGGGTCATTAAAACAATGCTGGATTATAAATGCAAGCATCAGTATGCATGTTGGTATTAAACAAAGCCTTTAGTGTGGATGTGAAGGCAAACCAGCATTAAAGCAGCTGGAGGAAAATGTAAAAAAAGATCGCCTCTAATAAGAAAAAGGTATCATCTTTGTTTCAACTGCATTTACTCTTCCCGTTAGTCCCTCCATCTATCTTTCAAGGAAAAGTAGATAACAACCTCTTAATCTCTCATTGGAATTCAAATCCTCTTCAAAACTGTCTCCTTTTCTCTTTTAAACATCTATCTCTGTTGAAAAATTAACCTGCTATTCAACACGTGGCATTTCCACAAATGGGCTTCTTGTCTCCTTCAAGCCTATTGTAAATTACTTAAGATGCTATCAAGGCTTAATCCATCTTTATTTCACTGCTGTGTGGCAGTGTTTAGAGAAGAGATGCGTTGAAAAGGTAGAAGAGTATCAAACTTGCTTAATAGAAAGTTAATCAAAGGGGCTTACGCAGACACAGGATTGCAGCAAGGCCACTGTCACTCTGTTTTAAAAGGTCAAACTAACAGATTGGCAACAATGAGGACTCTGGTGTCCATATAATACCTATCAAATAGCACTGCTCATCCTAATCTAATCCCTGATAAACAGGCTGCGGGCGCTAACACGCGCAAGGACACGATTCAGAAATGAAGGGATAACCAGGTAATAAAGCACAAAAGAGCCATTTGCGAAGATTTAGTCTTAGGACTTGGTAGACCTTTAGAATATATTTTACACTGCATTACACAAACAGGTAATTCTGCATATATTGCGTGAATATTAAAATGTATACATTACCATTGACACCACATTTTTTTCTTGTTAACTATCCATTTTTATTTTACTATTGATACATCATTAATACTTAAGCAGAATCATCTCATCGTCTCAGTTAATTAATTTTACTAATTACTTTAATATAGCTTTAATTTTTTCCAAAGATTAAAACCAAAATTAATATTTCAAAAGCTTCACTGGCGCAAAAATCTAATGCAGCGATACTTCAGGCTATGACCCCCCATTAGCCCAGCCTTTTAACAATTAAATGTGATGGGATGATAATGTATGATAATCACCAGTAATCAGGAGCCCACTGGTAAATGGGATGTTGCCGGTTGGACTGTCACCTGCATTTCAAATGGTGTCCTTGGCAACGGCACACTAAACATGATTGACAGCTGGGGAGTCCGACATTATGCTGTTCATCAACCTGGTGGTGTGAACATCCACCAAAGCTTTACTGGTAAAGGAAAAGCTCCCTGTAAATTGGACCTCCACATATACAGTACATAAGCAACACTAAAAGGTAAGGCTAGATTTAAAATGTATAAATACTGTAAATGCAGTATTCAAAGACTGATTTTTGAGGGGCATCAGGCTGTTAAAACCATGTAACAGCAATTTGATGCAGATACTCAGAGTCAACTCATTTACATAATCCATAAAACGTCCACTTGCACTATTTAGGCTGTCCATACCAGCAGCCCATTATACCTGGACGCAATCAAGAAATAGGTTTGTTATGGTGAGTATAGTTTTGTTCAATTGTAATTAAGATTATGGTCCATCTCAATTTTTACTCAAAAAATAGAGACAAAAATGCTGATTT
>JAVQJW010198293.1:0-17662 GCA_036025195.1 Hypseleotris klunzingeri
ATAATTAGCATTACAACATATAATTAGAAACTACTTCAGTCAGTAATATATTAGTGAAGTCTGACTATGATTTAGTAGCTTAACATTTTAAGTAGGCTATACGAATAGGCCATTGGTCAACTTGAAAGCGGAAGTTTTTCTTCAGTGCTGCATTCACCTTACGTAACTTTGTCATTCTGTAAGACAACTGCAGAGATAGTGTGGCAGGTTATTGTTGCAAGGGTCTGAACGATTTATATGGGATATAGTAATTTAACAAAGCACTCGGTTAAATACAAGGCTAGTCTAGGAACATTATGTCCTGCATTGTGCACATAGTGGGTTGATGTAATAGCATGCAGACAAAAGAAATGGTCATTTTAGATTGCTCAAAAAGAAACCAGCTCCTCCGGAAAAAACCCAAAACTACGGCGAAACGCTCAATAACAATTATATACAGTAGGCCTATATGAACCATCTTTTTTTTTCCCAACTATGCTCGTTAGCCTTAAGTCCAAAGCGTGGCGCGACAGTTCGAACTGTTAACCTATGTAAAAATGCTGCGTTCGCTTTATTAAGTTTATACAGACCTGACTTTGATCCCAGGTGCAACAAATGTCCTTTCTTTTGGTCTGGCGAGGGTCGAGAGTATATTTTAAAAAGTGGAAATCGTTGCATCAGCTCGATTTTTAAATGTGATCCCAATCTGGGAGGATTTGGGAATGCGGAAATTAGGCTATGCCAACCAAACGTAAGCAGGGATGTAAAAAAGTACAAAGTGGGGGCAGAAGTGGGGAAGTCGCACCGCTCCTCCCTCCATAAAAAAAACACTGATTTGATGCTGCTGCATATGCAACGATATTGCTCATGCAGGATACTATAGGCTACTAGTGTGGCAGTTACATTATTAAGAGATTTGTTGATAGCTGTTTGCAATGAAAACATAACCTTCACCATTGTAGTTTCTGTGTTGAATATTAATCTTAACAATAAAAATGTCCATACCAACAACAATTACCACCCTTATTTGACATTTATTGTAGATATTATGCAGCATAGATAATAGCAATCAATGCCGTTTTTAAATTTAACAAATGAGTCAAAGGGTAAAAAAATAAAGAATAAAGTACATCTTGATAGATATATAGTACTGTAAATAGCACTGGATGTTTTCATGGAAAACTTTAAACATTTTAACAATGAGGTCAAACCACAATTGATGACATTGAGGTATGCAGGTCTTAATGGATGAATGTATTATTAATACATTTACAGCAATCAATACACTATAGACACTATAAACACAAAACCATACTGTAACATTCATTTCCACATTACATCTTAGATCTAGTAAAAGATCAAATATATATGAGCCATGGAAATTAGTTGAAATTTCTCAGCATGCGTTTGAAAATCAGATCTTCAACTCCAGTCTTTCCTGTAAAAGTGAAAACCATGCTTTTAGCTAGATCACCTTTTTTGCTATGCATCTGGTAAAAGTTATTTGACACAAGACATTTCATGAGTGTATCTCTTGGAATATTACAGCATACTGTGGTATATATTAATTTATTTAAATCAAGAACCAGAGCGCTGAGTCAGATTATTCTCCTCTGTACTTCATAAGGCTAGAAGAGTTGGAGAGTTGAGGATATCTACAGATTCAGCCTTGCTTGCACCACCTTTATGGTTCTCCAGTTCCTCTGTGAGCGAGTCCAACTCAGGACAAGCAAAAGTAAAGACGGACAGGTAGCTGCTGCAAGTGGGAGTGGAGGTCACCACAGGGGTGCTCAGAGGTTCTAAATCATTAGAAACAGACTTGTACAGAGTCTCCCAGTCCGACACCCCAAGAGAGCTGCTCAGATCTATGTCTGGCACTGACCGAGCTGTCTCCATGGGGGTTTTCTCCTCCAGACTGGGCAGCATATTGTCCAAGAGCCCCTCCTTAATGTCCAGAGATGCTTCAAGATCGCAGATGTTGATTTCTGCACTGGAGCAGAGCAGAATATTTGAGTTACCAGAGATGGCTGTGGACGGATCACTGGGCAAGTCAATGTCCTGCAGTGAAGGAGCTTCCTGGATGCCATCCCCTGGTAGTCTGTCCTCATCTGCACTAGAAAGAAGCTCTGGAGATTCACTGGACTCCTGGAAAATAGACTCCATTTCCTCTGACATTTGGCAAACTGGTTTATGTGTAGCAAGGATAAATTCAAGACGCTCTTTTTCTTTGAGGAGCATAGCTATTTCTGTCTCCAGCGCTGCCTTTTCCTCCTCGAGCTTGTCGGTCTCCTTTAGATAAAGCGACATCCAGAATCAACCACATGGGAAACACACAGTAGGTGCAAATGACAGCTGAGTAAATGCATCACTGTTTACTTACAGCTTGCAGTGTGTCTGTGAGTTCCCGTCGTCTGTTGCGACACTTTGCTGCAGCCATTTTATTCCTCTCCCTCCGTATTCTCTTCTTCTCTTCCTCCTCTGGGGACAGCTACCATGTAAAAGAAATTATTTGATTATCTTTTTTTTTCTAATATATTACATCCAATGCTAATCCACAATTTAAAGAATGGCAAAAGCATGTTTTGCTGCAATGCGTCTAAAAATAGACTATTGTTGCAGACTTGCTGTGACCTGAATACAAATTGACTGCCTAAGGAAGGCACATAGCCAGCACAAGGCAACAGAGGACCATGCACAATAAAAACTGTTGCACACAAGAATTTAGATTGGCATATGTAAATTTACAATATTGACTGCTCTGGCCAATAGCCGACAGACTTGAGCGCAGCTACCCTACCTGCTCTGCTTTCCCCTTTCTGACAGCAGTTTTTCCTTTATTCCCGCCCGTTTTGGGTGTTGCCTTGTTTGAGCTTTGCGGTTCATTGGCTTGTTTGCTTCCCAGAGATGGGGAGGCAGATGTAATGATTGTAGGCTGGACCATCCACTGAAAATCTGGGGTAGAGGAAATTGCAGTGACTGTTGGAACAAACGGAGTGTCTTGAACCAGCTCCTGAAATTAAAAATATATATATATCCACAATGAGAGATGATAAAACGTGTGTAATTAAGATTGTGTAAATAACTGAATACAAGATCTGTAATTAGTAGTAAACAGATCATATAAGTGTCTACATAGAGGATTTCCTATTTATATTTTCTTGAAATTTATCCGACCAGAAATAGCCCTCTCCAGATCAATACTTGACTTTATCATTGTGTCTGACGTCAACACTGACGCAGAGCTGCTGTGGAGTCTCCTGAATGGATTTATTTTTCTCAATGAACCGCTGCATCGACACGCTCACATTTGGTCCCAGGACGTCGGAATCATAACAAGCCAACATGCACTGCCTTTTAGCACAAATACACGTTCAAAATACAATCTGCTACACCAATACACCAAACGTTAAAATTGCACACATTAAACGATATATTAAGCAAAACCAGTTAATTAAGACTTTATCAATCAAACCCCTCCCCCACATTGAAGATAACAAGCATTATGGTGTCCATCGGGTAAATCACGTGTAAAGACAGCTTTATATGCCAACATGTTGAATGCGGAATAGACAAAGCCATTCATACCTTTGCATTGGTTTCAGAGGAGGAGGCTGGAGAGCTCGCCTCTTCTGGCGTTTTCTGGCCCAGTGTCCCGGCGGGAGACTCTGTCCGGCAGGTGGGAAACACTGAATCCATGTCACAAGCAGCTTCTTACAACACCGCAAAAAAAAGACGTAATCCTGATCAAAGGCCAATGTGACAGTGGCCTTACGCTGGGCAGAACAACACGGGTCTTCCTCCAGGTATATACCTGGTAACTGGACGACTAGAATGCAAGCCCCTCCTTTTATGCTCTGCTAGAATTTTATGAATGAACCAAGACTGTACCATCCGCGATGAGGGAGGGGTGAGCTGACAACCACGCAGCCAAATAGTATAGATATACTGTTTTTCCGACATTTTGTATCAATAAACGTAAAGATAATTATTTAATGTGCATTGTACGTTTATTTTCAAGTGTGGTTATAATTTGGCCAAATCAAAATGGCACTTTCCCTTTCATTCACAAATGTAGGCTTCTTAAAATGTGATGTGGGGTGAAAAACGTGAGCCTATTTATATCCTACTCATATACCCTAATAATTTCCTGAACAATGACAACTAGACGGCTCTGTTGGCACAACTGGCATTCGTTTTCACTAAACAAAAACATCGGGCGACGTTTGCACTTCGTACGAATTCACAGAACCATATTTTTAAGCAAGGTCAAGACATTGTGTCTGTTTCCACTTCGACAAACGCCACACACCCAAGATAACAAAAAATCCATATGATTTGACTTGTTAAATATACGACTAAAGTGAAGCAGTTCGCAGAAAAAAAATGTGTTGCTTTGTTTACTTGGACAGTGGTGAGAAGATGTTGGCTGTGTGGGGGCGGAGTTGTCACGTGCCATGACCCGGAACTCTAGACTGCTGTATCAAGCGAATGTATCCTTCATCCAGAATGATGTGGATTTTAACTGTACGTCATATCTTCTTCACATCTCGTGTATTAACTTCGACCGTTGTTTAGAAAGTCTGTAAAATGTCTAGCAGATAATATAAGATTATGCAGAAAAGTCCCATAAGGTAGACTGATGGGAAATATGCATCTTTCTGGCATACAGCGCTGTTATGCATTGTTGGTGGTGTACTTTTTGTTCTTTTGACACTCCAGTTCATGTATCATAGTGCAGATTTTTTGTTTTGTTTTAGAGGGAATAATTTAATTTAATGAAAGAAAGAAATATATTGTATTTTTTCTTATCTATTCCCAAATAGTTTCCATGCTTTGTACATTCCTCTAAGCTTGGATAAATTAGGTATGGGCATTTCCTGTAAAGAAAAAATAAAAGTTATTTACTTTTAAATGTTTCCCAAATGTTACCAGTCCATCTTTTACCTTCTCCTTGTCTATGTGATGCAGGTCTACAAGGGGTGCAATAGAGGGACGTCCGTGGGCACACTGGAACGGCAGCTGACAGGCTGAGAGTGAGGCTACAAGACTGGAACACTCATCTTTATTCAAGGTGTCATTAAACTTGATAGCACCTGATGAAAAAAAAATTAAGGAATAAGTTAAAAAAATAAAAATATTGTTAAAAGGTGTAGAAAATAAACTGTAGACTACCATGACATGCAAAAGAGGCCAGTACTTTCTGCACAGTGAGAGGGAGGGTTCCTCTGACTCTACCAGCTGAACGCAGCAGCTAAAACGTAGAATAAAAGAACTGTACAGGGATACCCATTATGGAAATGTAGAGCAAATATAATATATAATTACCTCAATCTGCTCTTGTAGGTACTCCTGATATTTATTTTAAAAAAGCAGAAGAGTGCATGTTAAAATGGCAAAATGACCAGAATTAAGCTTGTTGCTGGCTGTACCTCCACTATTAGTTTGATAACAGAGGGTCTCCCTCTTTTTTGTTCATTCATATCCTTCTCTGTAAAGCACAGTGGGACCTTTCTTACAAAAAGTATGGAATCTGCTGCCTGGGAGAATGACACTTCAAGTCCCAAACTCTGTAACTGTGCTCCACAAGACCTGTAAATAGTGAATAATTTTTGGATGCGTATATTGAGTTTATCCGAAGCAGCTGCAAAAAGTAGTACTATACATGGAACAAAACTATTACTTAATTTATCTTTTTTTTATAGCTTGATTATTGTTCATACTACAACACACACCTAAGTAGCCTTTGCTCTTCTGGAAGTACAATGATTTCAAGAGGAGGGGTGATGGTGGATGAACATAGGTGTTTTTCTCCTGGTACATCTGGGTTATCTTCATAAGCATCTATAATGGTTTTGTAATTTCAAAAAATATTGTACAGGAGTCACTAATCAAATAAAATGTAGTATATTCTTACCTGTAATAAGATTTTCAAGTCGTACTCTTTCATGTGCAGCGTGTTGATCCACTAGCACCAAAAGGTTTCCTACTTTTTATAATTGACAATCAATTTCACAACAGGTGATACAACTCAGAATTACAACTCAGTACTACCTCCTGGTTCACTTTGAGTGTCAGATCTGTCATCACTGTCATTGATTAGACATGCGAGAAACTTCTTATCCACTTGATTAATTACCTAGAAATAAAAGAAGGAAAATTAATTTAGAGAAATGTGCAGAATATATTGGATTTTTTGAGTGCTCCTTACTTGCATTGTGGGAATCATAGATTTAGAAAAACGGTATGGAAACAGGATGTTGTGGACCTTTACTGCCAGTCCATCTGCTTGGCCACATGATATATCAACACCGACCTACATACACAACAATAATAAACACATCCATAACTGCATTTTAAGTGTAAATTACTTGCCCTATTTGCTTTACCTTTGGGGGTTTGACAAATACCGGATTATTCCATTTGGAGTACATTGAGTAAAGTGAGTTGCTATTCTCGCCATCATCACCTATGAAACAGAAAACACTAAAATCAATAGACGGTTAATTTGATATGGCAAACTTTACTGTGTTTGTCCTCTACATGTCTGACCTGTCACTGAGACACCTCTGTCATCATGCTCTGACCAACAAACTCGCTCTGTCCTGGACTTGGGTAAAAAGGGCAGTACTATATCCATTTGAAAAGGATAGCATACACATTCCATTCCTATGTTTAAAAACAGGACAATAAACCTACCACCCTCGGCTAATACTGTCTATAGCATTTAACATAACGTACCTGTTTCTGAGACTACACTGACAGCCATATTGGTGACATCTGAGGTACAGCGCACTTGAGTATGTTCAAATGATGGTTCTCCGTATCTGCTGAGCCCAGTGACTTTGTTCACATAAACTTTCTTTCCCACAGAAGGATCGTAGTGAGAAAGCCAGTCGTCTATTGTTGTTTCTTGTTCCTCCTCCAACAACTGAGAGTCTTCACCATGAGACAACCCTGGTTCAGGATGGATATCTGTGGTGCTGAGGTTGTTATTGCTCTGAACACAATATTCACCAATGCTAGCAGCAACCTCTGTGGTGGTGTTGCTGGTTGGTACTGTAAATGATGCGGTTTGACTTTGCTGTCTCAAATGGTACAGTTTAGTTGCTATAGACTTCTTTTCTTTGTTCAGACAAGACGCAGGTTTTAAGTTGGTGAATGCTGTTAGAGTTGGCGGACTCTGATGATTGTTTCCTACTTTCTTTTGTGTATCCTTAGCAAAACAGTCTTGCTTATTTTTCTCACAGTCCAATAACTGGTTATGATTTAAACTTTCAAAATTAATTGACTTTTGTCTTGAATTATCTTCCAAGTTTATTTCCGATTTATCATAAAGTCTTCTAAATTGATCAAGAGATTGAGATATGTTTGATGAAGATATGATTTTCCTTATCTTAACAGGTGCAGCTCCTTTGAAAACATCTTCCAATGGCATTCCCCGACTTGTTTCTAAAGATATTTTGCGTTTAGGTGCAAACGATTTTTCCTCCTGCTCAAATCCAGCAGGTTTACAATGTTCTGGAGTTTCGAGACTTTCATGGATATATGGATCTGACAGACTGACCTTTCTGATATTTACAAAATTATGTGGACAGCTTGTATTAGCCTCTGTTTTTTTTGTCATGACATCTGTAGAAGACATACAAGGGTATGAAGTTGTATTTGTTTCACTTTGAAAACTGATAGCTACTTTTGAATCTTGTAAACATTGTGGGTGTAATGTGCTCAAAATTTCAGAACTTTTCTCAGATGGGTCCTGTATGTCTATGTGTTCAGGTTCACCATTCAAAGTTGTCAAGTCAGTTGCCTCTGATCCATGCTTTATTAAAGTACTGAGTTTTGAATTGCTAATGTTTTTGGAGAGTTCTATTGGTTGTTTTCTGCTTAGCTGTTCTTCTCCACCATCTTTAGGCTCCAGTTGGTCACATTCCATATTAACTGGCATGTCTTTGTGAGTTTGATAAACCGATTCAGATGCCATAGCCGTTTCAATGCAACAATCCTTTTTTGGAAAACAACTGGCTGTAGGGGCACTTGTGCCAGGGCAGGTGCTAGTTTGATTAGTGTCTACAGTTTGTGGTGATTCACATTCCATGTCATCCTGAGACAGCTCAGCTTCAAGATTTTCCCTTTTTAGGAAGTCTTTCACTGTCTCTTCAATGCATCGCAAAACACCATCCCAGTCTTTAAACTCAATGAGGGTTTTGGAAGGCTCCAGGCAAATGTCATACTCGGAGTAAGTGCATTTAATATTAACAATAAATACTCCATACAGATCTTGGTTGCGTTTTTGCTTTGGACTACTGGTAAAAAGATTAATATCTGGAGTTTTGGTTTTCTGATTTGAGCTGCTCAGTCTGCGCAAGAGGGTATTGAGAAGCTTGTGTATTCTTGTTTTTAGAACCAATCTCTCATTAACATATAGAAACTGCAGGTTGTTATTATAGTGCCCCTCTCTGCCAATGTAACCAGTCACTTTAAACTGTCCACTGGTGTAGTTAATCTCTCCCAGTTTCTGTGCACGACCAAGGCTGTGTATCTGGACAAATCTGTAGTAGGTGTCTCTGGCTTTAGGAAGCTGTACCACCATGGCTCCAGTGCAGTCATTCTTTAGGGTAAAAGAAACAGTAGGGTGCATTAAAGAAATAGCCTCCACTCTTTGTCTGATTCTCTCGTTTTCCAGCACAGCATCCATCCTCTTCCTCCGAACTGGCATATTGTGAAAATAGTTACAAACTGTAACAGTAGTTCCATAAGAGGGTCGAGCTGTCTCTGCTTCAAATACATCCAAAGCCTTGCCTTCTCTGAATATTTTAACATAAGTTTTCATAGATGCTTTGGTCTTGGATGCGATTTCAACAAGTGTAGCGAGTGAGACAATACTTGCAAGAGCCTCTCCCCTGAATCCATAAAACCTGAGATATTCGAGGTCATCCAGAGAGTTGCATTTGCTTGTGTAGTATCGGTTTCCAACGCAGCCCATATCCTCAGCACTTAAGCCCGCACCGTTGTCAATTACTTGAACTTTGAAAGCGTCCATATCCATCCTGACCCCCACACAAGTCGCACCAGCATCAATGCCATTCAATAGGAGCTCCTCTACACATTGCTGTAGCGAGGGAAGAGCGACACCAGAGCGAAGTTTCCCCTGCACCTCTTTTGGTAAGCGTTTAATCATGTTTATGGAGTACTTAATCATTACTAAGCACTGACCAGAAGGTAACAGTCATTTGCTAGTTAGCTAACGTCCCGATTAGCTTTGAATGCCGCGGAGGTAACGTATCGCACAATTCATGGCAAAATATGTTGAAATAATTTGTAAAAAGTTAGTAGCTAAATGTAGAAAGAGAGAACAGTAAAGCAATTTCGATACAACCCATTTGTTTACAGTCAACGAAGATCACCAAAGACGGAGTAGAAACCTGAAAATAAAACGACACAAACACACTGTGCTGCCGTCTTGCTGTGCGAAGGACCAAGAAAAACAGAACTCCTCTTTATTAACAACACCGCCGACTAGTGTCCAAAGAGCGTAACAACACTCAATCGCTTCACATTTGCACTTCACCAGTACTTTACATTTGCTGCAAAGGACCCATGAAAACAAAATATAACAAAATGGTGATTTAGAATAAAACGATCAGAAAACAACATTACATTTTTAAATAGAATTGCTCTGTGCAGAAGTATCTAACTTAATAGGTTGTAGACCATATACATTAAAATAAGGAGTGGCCATTAATGTAGACAATCAATTTTCTTTTATTTGACCTAAAAGTACAATGAGGGAGAACGGTAAAATGTCCCCAGCATCCCATCATTGATTATTCATTTGTAGACTGAATACAAATGTTAAAATTAACAACTGGAAACTAATTTGATGTATTATAGTATTAATGTAATTCATCTTTTTTCAGTCTATTCACAGAGTGAATAAGTCAACAAAATAAATTAGTTCATAAATAAAACCTATTTCAGTGTCAGTAGTAGCCTAAATTCATTTTTGTCGTAGATTATATTATTTAGCAACATTAAAAGATGAGTGGGTCAAGCTTTCAATAGTTTTCTCATTATTGAACTCTGCCTTGGCTATACGTGACTGGGGGCTTCCTGTAGATCTCAGCCATTCTTGCATTTCTTTCACCTTGCTCCGTGGGCCCTGGAGCTGTCCTTCAACAGTTCCCGCGCTTGTATTACGAACCCAACCTACAAGACCAAGCTTCCGACCTTCCTTCTGAAAAAGAAAACAATAGCTACATTCAAAAATACTGTAATACATGAAAATTAACTATGTTGCATGCTATAGGCTATTTAGTGTTTTGCTCACTTGCATCACTGTATGTATGTACTATAGTAATCATGACTAAATGGATTCTGACAGCAACATGATCGAAATTTCAAGTGGCTTTTCCAGTTTAGCAATATAAACTCACTTGTGTGTATTTCCGAAAGAATACACCTTGCACCCTGCCAAATATTTCATAATCCACCGAAATGAGTTCCTCGTTTGACATAGTAGACCTGGAAAAGCGTAAAGTTAAGACCAAACATGTTTGGCAATTGATGCCCAAAAACAATGCGAACCAAGCTAGCTACAGGACCGTTTACAGAGTGGTAACACATTTTATTCAACTAGAAAACCAAAACATGTTCTTTCTGACTTCTGACTTATATGGCCAAATATAACATTTTATTGCATAAAATGGTTTACCTGGATACAGTTACAAAGCTGATTAACAGCAATATAACCAGGCAAGCGCTCTGTGTTTCAAGCATACGGGACCTTAGAGAGAGACCGGAAATTATGTTTTACTATGGACCAATCAGAGGCAGGCTGTTTTCTAGGCAACGATGACAAAAAAAAAAAAAATCCACAACAGCGCAGATACCTACCATGGACTTGGATGTAAATATAGTCTAAACATTATAGGGTAATTGTATACATATAATTCTACATTTGACCATCAGTGAGTAATTCAAGCTTATTATTATTTAGCTGCTTGCTTGTCGAATGTTTAATATTTACGCTTTTTGCAGCCTCAACTTTTTATTTTTCTCCCCTGTAATGTAATTTTCATAAAGAAAAATAATTAGTTGGACTAGAACTGTAAAGCATACCAATAACTGCTGTAAATTTACTGTTTTTTACTGTCATCTAGGCATTATCATCAAATTTGAAGAAAGAAAAAACCTGAACGCCATGAACTCAAACACAAGAAAACACTGTCCTCAAGAAAACAACAGTGCAGGACAAAGTCCCTTCCCTGCACCAAAACATGGGACATCACCAACCAAAGAGAGAGATACTGTAGACCAACTATTTCCCAATAAGCCAGTTTTTCATAAAAGACTTGCCAATCCCACCTCATATGTTCAAGGCAGCATACAGATCAACAACACTTCATCCAGACCACCTGCTCGACAACTTCACATGAATAGAGTAATTCAGGAAAAACAGCTCATGCTACAGAAGAAATTGTGGAAAGTTGAAGATGCGTTACGACAAAAAAATCTGCAAGATAATGTAGGCATTAAAGATGGACAGGCAAATATGAAGCATAAGAATTATGAATTGCTGGTAGAGAACGTGGAATCTACCAACCCCAGACACAAAACTGAACTCACAGGCAGCAAGATGTTGTATCAGGGAGGAGAAAAAAATTGTCAACAAAACAAGTTTAGGCAAGACACAGTAAAGATGCATAATGAAGAAACGACACAGGACAAAAAACCCACAGAGAATAATGCAATGGAAATGTGGAAAGAAGAAAGCCGAAAGACAAATGTTAACATTGAAAAAACAGGCCCTAAAGTTCAACAGAAAACTAGACCTAGGTTAACAACAAGAGACATGGAAAGAGTTGTGCCTGAGAAACCTGTTCAGCCACAGTATAGTCAGACTTTGAAGCTTGAACTTGTCAACAACACTGATAAAAATGACCAGCGCCTAACTTGCAAAATCTGCAATCGTAAGTTTAATTGTGATAGACTGGAGAAGCATGAAATAATCTGTGAAAAGGTGAAAAATTCTGGGCGCCCAGTATTTAACTCACACATGCAAAGGACCAAAGGGAAAAATAAAACGCCAAGGACAGAACCCCTGAGGTAAAATGTCAAACGGCTGAAAAGAAAAGGCCGGAAAATAAGCAAATAACACAACAGAATCTATGAGCACAAAAATCTACATGAGGCACTATGAGTAAAATGGCCTATGGAAAAAACTACACTACACTACACAACTAAGTGTAATGAAGCTGGCCATGTTGGGTGTTGTTAAATCCAAACATTCTTTTGTAACATCTGTAGCTTCAATTGTTGTACAATAAATTATGGGATATCCACACTTGACAAAATCAGTGTCTTTTATTCAAAGGCAAAGTGTAATAAAATACTACATCTCCACAATAAACAAAATAGTGAAAATAAACCATGTATTTACCTTCCAAATAAGGCACGCCAGCACTAACTTTGGTTTTAGCTTACAAGCATGTGATAAAATAGTTATATTACTGAACAAATAGTGTGAACTTTTATAGGTCCTACAGGTCCATACACGTATAGGCTAATGTATAAATGTATAACATTCACTGTAAACAAAGCAATTGCATAGATGTATTTGTTTAGGTGTGTTGCATGTCCTAAATATGTGCAAAGTACCAAAGGCAGATAAAGCAAAACATTTATAAACATACAAATATGACATATTAAAAGAGCAGCAAGTTAAGCCACATTAATACATGTTCAACAGACAATAACTTCCACATTTCAAGCGTCTGCAAAAATGAGGACAAAAGTCATTAACCAAGAATTGTAAAGATGGCATTAAAAGGCGGCAGCAAAAATGTAATGTAAAAAGTCAGTAGTTTTGTGTTTCACACAAATGTTTATACAATAAAGCATGCATCCAAAGTACATTGTTTACCATAAAAATAAGATTATTATGTATTGAAGTATTTGCCATATTTGGCACAGTAAGTATATAAACGAATGGTTTCACATTAGAAGAAAACCATGATCTTGCTACTTAAGACAGATCCTCAGAATGGGAATGAGCTTAGCATCTGCAGTTATTCATAACCTTTTTTACTTGACCATTACTTGACTAAAACCTGAATATAAGGCAACACTATCACCCCAGAACAGTCCATGTACTGTGCTTTTTGTCTCTTGGTGTTACATGCTAATGTTGAATCCAGCCAACATTATCCAAAAATCACTGCAATATCGAACAGGAGTGCCCATGTGAAAGTTTGCCTGGTAACTGTGCAATTGCAACTGAAACGTCATACAACTGAGTGCCCTATCAAACACATTTAATGTAACCCCTGAGGTCTTCTTTGGTTAGATGTGGGCGCTATACATCACTTTCTTTTTCACACACACTGTGTATAATTAATTTAGGTATCGTAGGAATTTTCACTTATTTTTAGTCATGTAGAAACTGGTGCTTAGACACTAGCCCCCGCCGACCTGCCTCCATGATTTGTAAAGGCACCTCCTCTCCTTCCATCATCTCCAGCAATATGGTCAGAGTGGCGGTTACCATTGTTGTCACATCCTGTGTCTTGGTTTGATAAACGACTGATTGCTGCCCACAACCTTTCATTCTCCTTCTTCTGCTCGCCAACCTAAACACATTTAAACGCGCGATTATTATTAGAGTAATGTACTATACAATACCAAATATTTGTAAATTTGTAAAGATAATTAACCTGCTTTTCCAGTATTTGGATCCTCATGTCTTGATGTGCCACTGTCTCACGTAACTGTAAAACAAGCTTTGTTTGTCAGTTCTGATAGAACCTATAACCATTTTATTATGAATACTATAATAATACCTGTGTAATCTCTCGGCTTGATTCGCAATCTCCTCTTTTGCACAAATCAGCTTCAAGTCCATTCACTCTACAAGAGCTCATACGTTTAGTCTGTAAATACAAATGGTCATTTTTTAAATGATTTAGTTTGCTTCAACACACAAAGGCAAAAATTGAATCTGCTAGTGCCATTACTGGTAGGTCTTGTTGGGTGCTAAGTGCTGCAGCAGCAGCCTTTAGCTCTTTCAGCTCTTCATATGGTAGTGTGACACTCTCAGAGAAAGACAGCTGGCCAGGAGTGGATTGCATTGAATCTTTAGGCATTGGGATGAACTCTGCATCTTCTAGTTCCTGTTTATTAGATAAATATCACCAAGTAATTTATTATAATCTGTAAAAAACTTACAACATACTTTATAATATACTGTTCCAGTTAATATACTATTATTGACAAACTTTTCTGAGCCAAAACGGGCATGAGCTGTCTCCAGTCCGGTTGGTCATTGACATCATTGGCGTCTCCAGGTTGCACTCATCTGTATCAATTTCCACTGTCCCACCAAGACCTCTGTCACGACTCTGTGTCTCTGAGCCTGACTCTAAATCCAGATCCACTGTGGATGTGGAAGCCCCCTGACCCAGTCCTAGAGAAAACAAACTATTTAAAAAATATTTCATTACCAAGATACTGAACCGTACACAGTATTTACCACTGCCAATTGATAGTCCACTGCTGTTTGAGCGAATTGTCTTGGAGTTAAGTACTTTTTCTGTGAAGAAAATAAATATATAAATATATAAATATATAAATATATAATACAAAGAGTATTCGCACTGTAAGTGAAAATGTGAAGTTGTGATTACTGACCCATTATGATAATGGTGTGCCATCCTTGGCAAGAAAGATCTGGTACATGATGTAGAGATCCAAAAATGGGTCTGGGCATGGCGGGACACACCTCTGAACCAAAGCCTTTATCTGCAGGCATTCCAAGTCGTCCATTTCCAGCATTTCCCCATGCAAAAATATGATTGTCTTTAAGAAAAAAAAATCATAAAAACTCTATTCTCTTCATTCTATTGTGATATTATGTTTGGTTCATCTGGTCCTCAGGAATTCAGAACATCTGAGTTAGAAAGTTGTTGGAAAGTTGGAACGTTCAGATATTTTTAAATTAGAATAAATTAACTCCGGCAGTTCTGTCTTGCCCAAGTTTCTGACTTTCCAAAAAATGATTTCCCAAGTTCCTGACATCCACATGAACACACCATTAACTTACCTTCAGTGGCAGCAATAGTGAATCCATCCCCACATGACACTTTGCTCACTATTTTTCCTCCAAATGGCCCAACGAGCACTTGAACACCCGGATGTTTTTTGAAATCCTTTACACCTAGTTGTCCATACTTGTTGCAACCAAAAGTCATGAGACGCCCTCGCTCTGCAAAGTGGCAAATAAATAAGATCACATTTAATAACTGTCATTTTGTACTAGTCATCATTATAATTACCATCAATGGCAGCTGTGTGGCTTTTCCCTGGAGCGATAATCTGGATTGTAAAGCGTGACAGCTGCTTCACCAATGTCAGTGTGGTTATGTATGGGATTCCCTGGAAACCCTAAAAATAAAAAAGTCGTGTTACTCCAAGTATCTAAAATGATGGCACTGCCTCTACTACTAGTGAATACAGTGTTTAAGATATACCTCTCCAGGGTGGTTTTTGATACCAGAGAAACCCTGATTAAGGCCGAGTTTGTTGAATTCATTGTTTCCACATGCTAGGACTTTCCCTGTTTCTGTCAAAAAGAAGGTCCCATCACTTCCACACGCTACGGATGAGATTGTAGCTCCTTTTGGGAGCTCTACCTTGAAAATAATGCCAAGATTATCATTTTGAACTACAACACCTTTACAAACACAACTCTTTTCTGCTATTTCTTACTTGCATTGGAGAAGAAAAGTCATCCTCACATTCAAGTCCAAGGCGTCCTGAGAATGAAAACAGAAAATTGAAGTTTCAAGACCAACTTCATTTGCCAACTATTATGATCTATGTCTCCACCTTGTGGCTTGTACAACAACAAAAAACATGCCATCACAGCTTCCTGGTAGAAAACATTAAACATGCAGCAACTTAATGTACCATACTCTCCGCAGCCCCAAGAGTAGATTTCTCCATTATGAGTCAGAACCACCACATGGTTATCTCCACATGACACCTGTCGAACGGGACGCTCCTCAAAAAACTCCAAAAACACTGGTTCCAGAACCTCCATGCCCATCTCACTCTCCACCCCGATACAGCCGTAGTAGTCCGAGCCAAACATGTACATCTGGTCCTCATCTGCAAATAATAGGCATTTAAATAAAGCTTAATTGAAATTTTGTTCATATGCAACGGTATAACACAATAAAAATTTATTTTGAATCATTACCTTATTTCCTAAGGTTTTGCAAATTTTAAAGACTCAATGATCCTAACAGTTGACATAACAATAAATAATTTGTTGTTTTTTAAAACTTTTTAAGGTAACACTTTATTTTACATAGCCATTAACTATATTATATCTACCTCATTAAGTACAATGTAGAAAATAGAAACAGCAACTAGACCCACGCTAGTATATATCGGCGAAACGCCCCATGCGTCTGCATGCTATGGCACCAACAGAAAGTTTGAAGATGGGGCAAAAACTTTTTGAGTTATTTCATTCACAACTTTAACTATTAATTAATTAAATACTTAATTATTAATATACATCATAGATGTACAAAAATCAATCCAGTCCGGCATCTTTATATCTACGTATCTGCAAAGTTATTCGCTTTGAGTTATCCCGTTCACACGTTCACACAGGATCTGCGGATGCGGACACAGACGGACATTAACAATTATAGTTTGTTACACAGTGTATTACATCGTAAGAGAAATCGTTAAAGGAGTAGAGAGCTATGTTCAAATAAAGTGTGACTCTTTTTTAACATTAATGCAGCATTAACCTGAGTACCGAAAATAAGTAAAGTCTTCTTTTGTGTCAGTAAACTCAAACCAAGAGAAACTTGTAAATGTAATGACAGACCCGTGACACAAGCAGTGAAGTCCGCTCCACAAGCCACCTGCCGAATTGCCTTTCCCTGAAGTTTTTCTACCTTCTTGGGCTGTCGGTAGGAGGCCTGGTCCCCATGCCCAAGCTGACCCACCATTTTGGCTCCACATTGGACATTCTGAATAGGTGATTGATACAGTTTTTGTAGTGAACCATAGCAGCAGCTGGATGTTTAAACCCTCTCTTTGACAGTGATACTCACAGCCCAAGTGTACAGCTCCTTTTCCACTGTCACTACAGCAAAGTGACTCTCCCCTGCACACACATGTTGGGCACCACTGCCTCCTTTAAAAGCATCTAACTTCTGGGGAGTGAACTTTCCTCCACCCCAGAAGTACACTTCTCTTGACCTTGTGGTTACTACAGCAACAGGGGTCTCGGTCACTGTGTTTAGCCTAAAAACAAGATGAAAATTAAATGAATTATCAATGGGTACTTTACAATGTTCTATTCAATAGAATGTATGTATGAATTTTAATGCAGAACCTTACTTCGGTTTTGTCATTGCTGAATTTAAGAGAACAACACGCTCCTCTAGCTCCCTGACAAAGAGAGATTTAGGAATATTACACCAAATAATAATACTGTTAATAAAATGTGTTTCATTGTGAACTTACTGTCTGCAGCATGAAATGAAAGTCTGATCTAAAATCTGATCAGCTGTTGGTCTTTTTGAAGGATCCTACAACAAATAACAGTTATCAACATATGCCATGTGGCATCTCTAAAATAAGATTCAATACTTACTTGATCAAG
>JAVQJW010199341.1:0-10255 GCA_036025195.1 Hypseleotris klunzingeri
AATCTATAAATAACAGATTAGCAATCCAAAATATTCACACATGCTTTGGCTGAGCAAAATATACCTCAAAATGTTTCCTATATTTTCATAATTTATATGGTTGGTGTTAGTGTGTACCCCATGCTGTATTTCCTCACTTGAATGAAAAACATTGCCCTTAATTCACTTCTCCCAATTGAGGCTGTCATTGAAGCATTTTGACTCTCACCTTGTCGTGGCAGGTCAAAGCTCAAGGCCCTGTTAGTCTTATTTACGAGGGCAGTGAGGGGGTCAAGGCTTCAGGCTGGCCCGTCTGGTGACCACAGAGGAAACAGCGGATAGGGTTCCAGTAATAGATGAAAGATGAGAGTGGACATGAAAGCGGGGTTATCTGTTCCCTCTGCAAAGCCTATTGATCTGTTTGTGTTTTCGTGGGGTGAACGGGTTTGTTGGACACGGTCCCAGTAGAAGTGCTGAGGTAGTGGCTGTGCAAGTGTTCGGCGCTCAAGAAGAACAGAGAAAGTGATACCGCACAAACAGGGCTGTAATTGGGCTGCAACAAGCTACAGTCACTGGTAAATACTTTATCACAACCGGTGTGGTCCACTGCTGTAATAGCAACCTTCTTCATGTTTTGTCATCTCGTAGATAGTTGGTCATCTGTTGATAAAATGAGTGGTTATCTGTGCAAATGTTGACTTTTTATTAGAGGTGCACCGATGCATCTTTTATGGTCCCCAAAACCAATGCCGATATTTGGGCTTGGTGTATCGATCGATATCCTGATGTCCACCGATACTTGTACAAAAACTTAAGACATAGACAGAAATAATAAATCTAAAATGTAATATAAGACTAGATGCCCCCCTAAAATGTTACAGTGTAATATTTGTTATTCATCTTCTTATAATTAGAATAAAATATACAAAATGATATCAACTAAGGTATCAGCCTCATTTACCGATCCATTGATCCTTAACAGCCTGAATCGGTACCAATATTCAACCTATTATTGGTATCAGTGCATTCCTACTTTTTTATCATCTAAAGCCAGTTTGGACCTTTTCTATCAACAAGGCATTTTCACTGACAAAACTGCAGCTGACTGGATATTGTATTATTTTCAACACATTGGTTATAGACCTCAGTTCAATTCAGTTAAAGTTTAGGGATGTCTTGTATTAAGCTTTCGCCCTGTTTTTGTAGCACTGCTGTCCTCTAGTGGAATTTGTGGAGAATGCCATTATTGTATTTTTAAGTGGTTCAGGTTAGTTGAAGTACAAAAAAATATATTTGTACTTGATAATAATGACTGTATCTTGCCAACTGACTTGCAAACCATAACAAAACAAAATCTTTTCACCAAAACTATAATGTTAGAAAATAAACTACAAATCACTTTATTGAAGGAATTACACAGTATGGGCTTGGCAAAACATACAAGTGAAATTAATCTTGCTTTTGTTTCTTTATTAGCATGAGACAGCAGATAAATCTGTATGTAATAAGGCACAGCTGATTTGAGGTCAGTAAAGACTCTCATAGGCACGTGAATAAAGCTGAAATTTAATAGCTAGTGTATTAAGTAATATAGCCCTCCACATTAGAAGAATAGGGACCAAAAATGTAAAATTTGAAAAATCTAGTACACAAGCAAGAACCACTATATACATGTGTATTTGTTTGGTGTCAAGACAGGTTTGGTACAAAATGTTACAGATAAAAAGTGAGTTTATCATTTACATGTGCATTTTGGATTATTTCAACACAACATAAGCAGGCATCACTCATAGTACAGGACACGCATACATTCTTCCATACAATGTTCAATCATACACCATTCAGTGCTGTTTCCTGTCTTCAAAAGGATCTGCTTGGTGGTCAGAAGTAGAAACACTGTTTTTGAGATACACTCAAGCCTAAAATATTCTCATAAATCTTATAAATAAAGTACGTAATAACACAGAGACATTTTCAAGAATAACCTGAGGATAGTATGCTGAACTATGCTGAAAGGAATGCATCCTATTTACAAAAGAGTGAGTGATAAATGGATGTAGTTATTGGGCATAGTGTGAATTAACAAATAACCAGTGGTAAGTCCCATCATTTACAAATGTGTGAAAATAATATGCAATTATATCTTTGCTTGATGTGGTAATGATAAAGAAGATAAATAAGGCAAAAGGTGGGATTGAATAGCACCAGACACAAGGCATTTCAAATGGACACATGTTTACCAGTTCATAAGTGTATTCAGTGCAGTGGTAAACTGGTTCCAGTCTTTATAGGCGTGTTCTGCAAAAATCCTTTTGGTCTCATTGCTTTTTATATAAGCTTCAAGCTGTTCTCCAAGCCATGTCTCTGTCCCTTTCCTTTCTCACTCACTGGGAAATAGCACCATCTTCTGGAGACAGGAAGTACTTCAGCACATGACATTAGTGTGCTCCGGTCTTTATGTCCTCTTCATGCACACCTGACAACGGCTTATGTGTGTACGCAGACTTCCTGCCTTTAGCGTTGTTGGGACAGGTTTTCTAGAAAAATACACAATATATTTTTAGGACTTGCATGACTGTGTGTAAACTAAGAACTGAGGGTAAAGTTGTCTTACGTAAACATCTCGCTGTCTTCAATGGTGGCCAGCCAGAAGCTGTAGGAGTTTGCGTAATAGTTGCAGGTTCCTCGTCCATGACACTCAATGAATGGTGCACTACGAAACTCCTCTAGACACGACCCAGGAGACGCCAGAGCCTGGCCTGACCCCTCTGCACCAGCACTGGTGTGCTACACACACAAATACACACAGAAATTAAAAGATACACTCAATTAAAGTTATATTTGAAATGCTCTGACTCTTATAATATTTATGAAGGATCTGGGTGCATATATATGTAATAGAAACAGTCAGATTAGATGCTGTTGTACTCACCATGACAAAAGAGTACCCAATCCACAGAGAGTCCCAGCCGTAAGGGCAGGGTGGGATCATGATAGTCTGACTGTGAACAGCTATCACCATTGCTGGAGCTTCACACACCGCACACCTACCACAAGAGCAAACATCAGTGTGAGTTTGATCATAGAGTGTACTGTATCACACATATGTAAAGGTTTGTCACCTGCTGATGAAAGGCTTGATGCTCTGCCCAGTGATGGGTGCCATGCTCATTGGCATGGGTTCAGGAGAGGTGAGCCAGTATGAGTAGTCGTTACGAGAGGCAAAGTTACACACATTGTTGATGTTACAGAATAGAAAAGGCATTGGGCTGAACTTTCTGAGACAGCTCCCTGCCGTACCTAATGCAAACAGACACAGGACGATTCTCACAACTCATCCTCATTATTTGGATTTGAAGTGTTTGTACTGTAAATCTTACCTAAGTCTTGTCCGTGAGAGCGCTCGTTGCCCTGCACATACAGCAGAGAGTAGCCATCATAGATAGGTGATGTTCCTTCAGGACACTGCGGGACCTCTACTGACTGGCTGTGTCGAGTCACCAAAAACCCATGATACATGGAAGAGGGCCCGGGTGGACCCACTTGACCTGGCACACCGTCTGGTCCTGGTGGTCCAGGATGTCCTCTGGTACCTTCACAGTGAAACAGTGTGTTTAAAGTGCATCTGTAGACCTTTGTCTCTGAACAAAATAGAGGGTCTAACCTTGTGGCCCAGGAAGCCCCTGTTCTCCTTTGGCTCCAGGCTGACCATTGTAACCAGGGAGGCCATCTTCACCTTTGGGCCCTTGGATGCCAGTGACGCCTGCAGAAAAACAATTTAATTTAATTTGGAACTTAGAACTTAGAAGGCAGTTTAGGTACATTTTACATCCACCCATATTCACACAAGCTATCCTTTACCTTGAAGGCCTTTAGGTCCTGGAAATCCAGATGCTCCTTGTGGTCCAGGCAAGCCCTGGATTCCGGGGAACCCTATGTCTCCTTTGATAAAGGTGTGAGGGCCGGGTGGGCCAGGGGGGCCTTGGGTACCTAAAATTTGAGGTTTAAACAAATAATTTTTACATAGTGTGTGACCTAGGAAATTTTTAACTGCTGTGCTCTCAGTGAGTGTGTACACTTTTCATTACCTTTATCTCCAGGGAATCCAATGTCCCCAAGCTCTCCTTTGTATCCAATATCTCCCACATCACCTCTTTCACCTTGAATAAAGTGGTTATAAGTTGGAGTTGCATCACTGTACATTTTATGTAAAAATCTAAAAAATTGTAATGTGGTACCTCTGAAGCCAGGGGCGCCCTGCTGGCCCCTTTCACCTTTCTGTCCATCAATACCTGGGAGACCGGGCTGGCCCTGTAACAATCACAGTTGTTATTTCATGTATTAGTAAAGTATATTAATATATGCTGTCTCAGGCAACTGGACTGACTCACAGAAAGTCCAGGAGTCCCAGGGTCTCCTTTCTGTCCCGTCTCTCCCTGAAAACCTGGACGACCCTGGTCTCCTTTATCTCCCTTTAGTCCATCTCTCCCTGGTACACCAGTAAAGCCAGGTACACCTGGGGATCCTGGTTTATGCAAACAATAATAATATGGATTTTTAATAACAAAGTTTACACTTAACTTTGACCTGACTTATCCACATCCTACCCGGTTCGCCTGGTTTTCCATTTTCTCCCCTGTCGCCCTTGGGACCTTCCAAAGAGACACCAGGCAGCCCCCTCTCTCCAGTCGCTCCCAGTGGACCTTGTGGTCCACTTAATCCTTTGTCACCTTTGATCCCAGGGACACCTGGATGCCCGGGAGTTCCAGGAAAACCAGGACTTCCTTTATCACCTGAGACAAAAAAGCGAGGGTAATCTATTAAAGTCCTATACCTTTTATATATGAATCAGTCTGAGCTCAGATGTACCTTTACTGCCAATTGTGCCGGGCAACCCAGGGGAGCCTTGTCCAGGTATGCCTGTGGAGAAAAATGGAAAGAGACAACGTAGAACAATTTCTATTTATTAAAATGTCTATAATACTCTTGAAACAGAAAACAAGATAATGAGCATTGACCTGGTTCTCCTCTCTCTCCTGAAGATCCAGGGATGCCATCCACTCCAGGATCTCCTTTCTCTCCTGGAGGACCAGGAGGCCCCTGCAGACCAGGGTGACCTGAAAGGACAATGATTATTGTACTGTATATTATTACAGTATACATGTCTCTAGTATGAACGTCAGTATGAGATCCAGACACAAAAAATTTTATTCAGTTCAAAAACTGCACACCTGCCCGACCATCAGGGCCAGTTTCTCCAGAAGAGCCTGGCAGTCCTGGAGTTCCCTTATCACCAGGTATCCCAGGACGACCTACACAACACACAAATAACATTCACCATAAAAAAACAACATATATCTAATGTCTGATTGTTCAAATGAGGTTGAGGTTCTGACCAGTGGTTCCTGCGAGTCCTTTATTTCCCTTAAGTCCTTGGTGACCTGGCTGGCCTGGCATACCCATTTGACCCTTCTGACCCTTCTCTCCCGGAGATCCTGGGAATCCCGGCTGGCCAGCTGGACCCTGCGTAGAGAAATAGATGTAGAGACATTTAGTATTATTTGTACATACACATGTACAAATAATACAGACAGGGAACTAGCTCAAACTACAATGCGCTTGGAGAGTGCAGACCTCCGCACAGGGTAGCTATTTTCCCCTACATGCACTGCTAAACAATGGTGTAACTTAAGGTTCACACAATAGATATTATAGCACTTGTTTAAAAATCGATGCACGCTGCAACCGCCTGCTCGGGGCCTGTGCACTGGCCAACACTACCCTGACCTGAGGCGACAGACAGGAAGGACCACTGTCACTTATGGGCTTCTGCACTTTACAAAGCTGAAATGAAAAGAGGTACTTTCTCCCCTCCTTGTACAGAAACAAGAACATAAGGTTTTTCTAGGCGTGCAAGGAGATGGGAAAAAGGGAGAGAGCATGACACAAACATGGAATATTACCTCTTGGGCGGAGGTAATTAAACACAAAAGCTAAGATGTTATGCAGCCAGTCAAGACAAGACTAAAATTGCTTTATTTCTCTGTAACAATAATGGTCCTACTATAAAACAACTTGGTTTGTAAGCTTTTAGTATGAGATGTATTTGGCTTATATATAGGAATCCAAAATAAAGCCCACAAAAGGAAGAAGGAGATAACTTCAGTTTTAAAGTAGAGATGAAATCAAGATGACATGTACCTTTTCTCCTGGATGTCCCGGAACTCCAATACCAGGTTCACCAGGGATACCCTGGTCTCCTTTTTCTCCCTCCTGTCCTCTGAATCCATGATGCCCTGGTGTGCCTACATCACCTTTAGTGCCCTTTGGACCAGCAGGACCTATCAATTAAAACACAAATGGGTCAGTTTGGGTCAGTTTTTGTAGTGCTCCATACAGGGTTTACACACTGTCTGGTACAAGGAGCAGTTTAGTCTTGATCTTACCTGGAATACCCATTTCTCCAACAGTGCCTTTTTGTCCAGGTGGTCCCATGCTGCCAGGCTCTCCTGGGACACCTTGATCTCCCTTGTCACCTGTGAAACATTAAAGTAATCAAAATTACATTGTTTATATAACATATCAAAATACCAATGTCAGTAAATTATATTTCAGACAAAAATAATGATTATAATACTTCAAGGCTACCATTATTTTGTCAATGTTACCTGGGTGTCCAGGTAGACCAGGCTCTCCATCTTTTCCTGGCATCCCAGGGTCTCCTGGTATTCCTCTAAATCCTTTCTGCCCACTAGTGCCCGGGTTACCTGAGAGAGAAAAACAAACAACATCATTAAACATGAACAAATTGGCTTAATACTTTACATCACAGAATGAAAGAGTCTGTATAGTCCATTACCTGGGTCTCCATGGTCTCCTTTCTCTCCCTTCATGTGCTCCATGTCCACTTTAGACATGTTTCCAGGTGGTCCCTGAAGACCTTGCTCCCCTCTTTCTCCTTTCTGTCCGGCCTGTCCTATATCTCCTCTAGGTCCAGTAAGACCAGGATCACCTAACACACATTAAAGGAAAATTGTTACTGAATTGGTACCTTTATACAGTATTTGTGAAAATGAGAGTAACTTTCAAAGTTTCTTACTAACCTCTCAGACCTGGAGACCCTCGGAAACCTGGAGACCCTGGAAAACCTGGCACTCCTGGTGTTCCAATGACACCCATCTCACCTTTGGGACCTGGACAACACCACCAGTGGAGTTACTATAAACAAATTGTACTGGAGAAAGCATATATAGTTAAAATCTTACCTTGGCTGCCAGGAAGTCCATCTCTGCCTGTTAAACCAGGAGGACCTGGAAGTCCTTTGGAGCCAGGTAACCCAGGGAAACCAGGTGTCCCTTTCTCTCCCTGAGGTCCTGGCATGTCCAGACCTGGAGAACCTGGGAAGCCTTTATGTCCCTTTTCACCTGTCCTGCCTGCATTAATTGTGCAGCATAAAAGTTACTTGAACCACTGAATATTTGAGAAAATTTCTTGAAAAATGTGTGCTCACCAGATGGACCCGGCTCTCCAGGAGGTCCTTGTGGTCCAGGTGCTCCAGGTGTCCCTTTACCAGGAGGACCTGGAGAGCCCAGCTGTCCTGGAGCACCAGGGGGTCCCACCTCACCTGAAAAAACAATTGTAAATTGAATTATTTTCTTGCACAAAGGAATCACAAGAACCCCCCCCCCCCCTAATCTTAAACTATGAACAATGATAGTGTGCATTCATAAAATGTATACCTTTAATTCCCTGAGCCCCCGGTGGGCCAGTCTGGCCATCTCTTCCTGGGATACCAGGAAATCCAATACTACCCTTCTCTCCCTGAAAACCAGGGTGCCCAGCAGGGCCCTGTGCACCTTTAGGCCCTGGCAGTCCACGTCCTGGATCACCCTATAAGAAACACAGTGTAAACAGTGTTAAATATAATCCGGAGAAGACTTAAAGCCCATTGAATACATTTTCATTGCAATAGAAAATATTTTTTCCTATCTACAGTGAATAATATTTACTGTATATAGTTAATCAAGAAAACAAAACAAAACACAAATGCTAACTTTTTGACCCGGTGGTCCAGGTTGTCCGGTCCCTCCATCACGACCTGGTTTTCCTGGTTCACCTGGAAGTCCTGCAGCTCCTGGGATTCCACTGACTCCTGTCAAACCATTTTATGTTTTTAGATTTTATCATTGTATTCTTCTTCTATTCTTCTTACCTCATCTGAAGGACACTTACCTTTGGCACCAGTTGGACCAGGAAAACCGATTCCCGGCGTTCCTTGATCACCCTTTTGCCCAGCATAACCTGGCAACCCTGGATCACCTTGAGGGCCCCTGTCACCTGCACCGAAAAATATCAATTGGCCTCAACAATTAAATTAAACTCTATCTCTATATAATTTTGAAATATTACTCACCTTGAAGTCCAGGTAAACCAGGTTCTCCTCGTGGCCCTGGAGCTCCTTGTGGTCCTGGTGTACTCACACCTTGTCCTGGTTCACCTTTAGCACCTGGTTAAGTAGGTTTTAGTAAAAGCATCCAAATAATGTTGCATTTATTTGCCTGAAGTCCATCTTATATTGACAATAATACTGTGCTTACCAGTTGGTCCAGGAGATCCAGGAAGGCCTGGCCTGCCTGAACTTCCCTTTTCTCCAGGTTCTCCAGGCCGACCAAAGCCTGGGATACCAGGAGGACCCCTTTCACCCGGAGGCCCAATAAGACCAGGATCTCCATCTGGTCCACGTTCCCCCTTGATGCCTTCTTTGGCCTGACATCAAACAAAGGAATCCAATATATTCAACACACTCACAATTATTTCAGGTAAAATCCTTACTCACAGGTTCTCCTTTAAGTCCAGGTGTCCCTGGAAGACCGTCTCTGCCCGGCTGTCCATTCAGCCCGGGCCGGCCCGGTGAACCAGCACGACCAGGCAGACCTTTCTCTCCCTTTAGACCCGGAGCCACAAAGATATCACCAGGTTCACCAATAGCACCAGGAGCCCCCATTAACCCTGGACTACCATGAGCTCCCTTTGAATGAAAACACAACACACATCAAAAGTCAAGAGTACTGTTTTTTTTACATTAATTATCATTGAGTTGTTTTGATTGTTCTTCTCACAGATCTGCCAGGGCTTCCAGGTGTTCCAGGTTGACCCTTTTCACCTTTACTGCCAACTGATCCGGGGGGTCCTGAAATATAAAGTAATATTGAACATTCACACGGCCGTTTACTCATTGTAGTTGCTTTTTAACTATGGATCACAAAGTGAACAACCTATAGAGAAGATCTTTGGATTTAAAGGACATTTTGTGGTATCAACAAATAATCAATAATCAACCAGTAATCAACTGACCTCGCTCTCCTTTTGGACCAATGGGCCCTGGTAAACCTGGGGCCACTAAACCTTCACACAGGGTGCATGTATTGCCTCTGTCACCTAAAAGTTATTACACAACGGATGTCAATTTAAGAAAATCAATTCAGTTGAGTCACTCTTCTCGTCTATGTATAAATGATACCTTTCTGTCCCAGCTCTCCCTGCAGTCCTGGAGGTCCAGGTGGGCCAGGAGCCCCTTTTTGAATGTTACACTCTTTAGCAAAACCTGTGAATCCATGCAAAAACAAGAAAACATATTACAACATTTTGGAGTGTGTTTCTTTTTCATTGAAAATACTATCAAAGATGTAGCGCACTTAGAGGCCCTGGTGCTCCTGGTAATCCGCGTTCTCCCGGTTCTCCTGGAGGCCCGATCATAGACTCTCCATCAAACCCTCGCTCTCCATTTTCACCAGGGTTCCCCTTTTGACCCGTCTCTCCACGTGGCCCCTCAATGTGACGTCCTGTTCAGATCAGAGCACAGAGATAGTGAGTGATAAAAGTTTGTGCAAATATAAATGTACATTTGGTTATGTTTGTTTTACCTGGTGGGCCTGGCTCTCCCTGTGGGCCAGGAAAACCTGTGGAAAAATTTGATCAATTATTGAACTATAACAATAATCAAAGTTGAAGAAGGTTTAAATCAGTCATCTGGACTTGGGTTTTGAGTTGAAGACGTTTCGGCTATTATCCAAGAGCCCTTATCAATTCTAAAAGTTGACTGGTGAAAGTTCAATTATATATCCTAATCCTGAGTGGGAGGGTTTAAGAACAGGTTTAGGTTAAACCCTCCCACTGGCTATTTGAGTGGCCTAAGCAGAACTGCTTGGTGGTGCCCCCTCACCTCAAAACATATCCATCCCCCACCCTGTTTTTACATTTTAAAATTATTTATTTA
>JAVQJW010199508.1:0-11918 GCA_036025195.1 Hypseleotris klunzingeri
TGGGGGCGTTTCCACTATGGCTGAACTGTTCCAAAGCGTTCCTGAAAGCATTCCCAAAGATGGAGCTTTAGCTTCAGCCTCATTGACTGATACACACCATTCCTCACGTCTATATAATAATTATTTGTAATGTCTTTTAAAATTTCAGATTTACACTGATCAAGTAATGTAATATTTAAAAATTATCCTCAATGCAAATCCCTAAATGTGTGTGCTTCTTCTCCAACAGTGCTCAGTTTATTTACAGGCTTTGACTTATTTTTGTATTTTGAGCAGCACTGTAATTTATTTTACCATACTTCTGTAGCTTCTTCATACATATAAGGTGACGTTTCAGCTAATATGGCATGGACTGTTTATTAGGATTTTAAAAACTGTGGATCTAACACATCTAAGATTTACAGAGAATGGTCCCAAAAAGAAAAATAATTTAGTGAGCAGCAGTTCTGGAGGAAAAAATCCCATGTTAATGACAGAGGTAGATGAGAATAAGCTACTTTGATTTTCATACACTACTAACTTTACAGTTTTCTAGAGAATGGTCCCAAAAAGAGAGAAAAAAAAATCCAGTGTGGGAGAAACACCTTGTTTATGGCAGAAGTCAATGACAATGACCAGATTTGAAGATAGAAACACAACAGCATGGGAAAAAACAGGATACACAGGCAAAAACCTACACTGGGGCCACTTTATTAGGTACAAGGTGTTCCTAATATAGTGGCCAGTCAGTGTTCAAATGCATGTGCAGGGATGTGTGTGTGACTGGACCTGCCCTGTCAGAAATAGGCCGGGTTAGGTTAGAAAATGTTTCATAAGCTCTCAGTGACCTCTTTCCTCTGTGTCTCTCTCTCTTCAACTCGCTCCGCCCAACCTCACAACGTGTACACAGAATACTATTGTCTATACAGCAGACACCTCCAAATGTAGCAAGCTGTAATCGTGTGTCTTTATTGGGGAAAAATTGTGCTACGTCTATTTTTGAAGGTATTAAATGCTTGTACACATGTTAGAAAAAATAAAGTGCAATTGTCTGGGTATTGGGTGACTGAGCCATGATTCCTTTGCACACAATTCTAAAGACATTTAGTTGTTTTTGTGCTAAAAAAAAGATGTCTTATCAGTTCTGAGGATTTAGAAACAATAGCTCAGCATTATTTAGCAGTAATTAGGCATTAATAAATATATAACTAAAAATAATTTGAAGGTTCTGTTATGCAAAATATTTTTTTTAGCTTTTACCTCTCCCAGAGATGAAAATGAATTCAACTAGTGATGCAACAAAAAGGGGCAAACCAGATTGCCTGCACTGCAAACAAACGCACATTAATTTATGTTTACGTTTGGTTATAAAATGAAAATGTACAACTCAAAGGTGTTTATTAATTTTTGCTCTGCTCCAGGGCAGCTATAGGGCTCCAGTGTCTATAGAGCTTATGATCTACTATTAAACGTTTTAAGGAGGATCTTTACAAAATTCATATTTAAGATTTTAAATATTAGATAACTATTATTAGAACTGGTTTTGGTCTAATATTGGTTGATTGAGATAGCTTCATCTGCTATTGGCTATCCTGTGGTGTAAATAAGGAAGTAAACTGAAATAAGGAAGTGCTCTGCTGTACACATTAGCTCTGGTGCTAACTAGTTGTACAATGGCTGAGAAAGAGAGCTGAAATGCTGTTTTCAAAGTCTATGAAAAGGATACGAAAATATTTATTATAATATGTTATATACAGAAATGCTAATGCTAATCATAATTAGCATTGACGCTCACTTGCTATTTGTATCCTTATAGTTACACTAATGGTAGAGTTACACTGGTGACTCAGAAGTAGTCTGTGTTACGTTCTGTGTTACGAGTGAGACGTTGACCGACACTAGCATCCTCTGTAATACCTTTAAATGAACTCATCAGAAGAATTGACTTAGTGCACCTTTAAAGGCCGGCTTGAGTCATACTAAAACAAAAGGTATGTGTTGGGCTGATGAGTAACAGAGAGGTCGACAAACAGAGATACGGGAATAGAGAGAAAAGCTGAGGGGGGGTTGGGTGGTGGGTATGTGGTAGTGGTGGCGGTGGTGAGGGGGGCGGGGGGTGGGGGTGCACGAGGAGCGTACAGAGGCAGCCTGTGGTCCTCCTACAGCAGCAGCAGCAGCAGTAAAAATAGGGGAGAGGAAAAACAACGATGGCTGGAAAGATTAAATTCCTGCTCAAATAGGAAGGGCAGAGAGGGGAATGCAGTGACTGGGGAGGCGATGGGAGACGTGGGTGCTGTCTACCTAAAGGTCCTATGCTCAAAAGACATTATAAAAGGACACAACCAAAGGGAAAATGTGGAAAAATATTCCGAAATGTTATTACTGTTATGTATTAATTTGCAGACATTTCGTGAGAACTGATTATATAGCCTATTGTCATGTCGGCCATATTGTTTTTGTAGATGTCCTCACATGACTGCGTCACTCACACTGAGAAGATTTAGCCAGCTTCTGCAGCCTTTTAATATTAGACACAAAAGATGACTGGCAAATAGGAATGAACTGGCTGTGACTGTGTGTGCTGCCAGTGACTGGGTAGAAAACATTAACAACTGCTTTTTAGGCTAACAATATTAACCCTTTATACATTATTTTGCATTTTATTTTATATATGTTTCATTTTTTTCTTATAAAATGGTATTAGGAAGGCAAAGGTAGTGAGAAGTGGTACTTAGATTGAAATGCCTGTTGCATATTTGATCTACTGCTTTTGACTTGGGACCCTAAGTGATTGTATGTCCACCAATACCGCAATACCCCAACATTTTGTATCATTAAAACAATGCGCCTCATATTTGAAAAAAGTCTATATGTGTATGTGTTACTCTGCAGACTGTTAGGTGTGGATTCCAGAGGCTTAGGTTAATTGGCTCTGAAAAAGAGGTGGGTGTGTCTCCCCTCTATGACAGCCTTATTTACATAGTTAAGCTGTAATTAGCCTAACGAAGCCCCTATCCCCCATCGCACACACTCCCCCATCTCCGACAACAGGTTCGAGCTCAATCACCACCAAACCTGTATTTTTCATCACTCCAGCTCCCTCTCAGCGGCCTCCATTCACCCGTTCATGTCTAATTGAATGGCATCTTTCGCGGTGCCAATCAGTCAGTTTGTTGGATTCTTTCTATCAGAAGTCATTGAGGAGAGAAAGAGATGTGGCAGCCATTCCAGCACTCAGCAATCACTTCCTTCCTTCTTCCCCCTTTAGCGAGTTTTTTTCCCCCTCCGTAGCCGCTTGGCGTTTGGAGCTAACATGCAAAACGAGTGCTGCTCCCTGTCATGAGAATGTGGCTATATTTAAACCTATTGTTATACAAGATGACAAGATAGAACAGTTAAATGTATCTACCTCATTAATTACAATGTAATACATTGTGTAACAAACTGTAATAACACGTAACCACATTGTGCCTAATCCTAACCGTAAACATTATGTATGAAGTAGATACAATGTAGTTAAGGGCTATGTAAAATGTGTTACCTGATGTTGAAATGTAGAAGAGCACCACAGAAGATTTTATCTATAACAACGTCTCGTTATATTTTATTGACAAATATGTCAACCATTTAAAACACTGTTTGCCTCAGAGTGCAGCCATCTGCACAGAAACCTGACTTGTAACTCTGCAACAGCGGGATACTCTGTCAAAAAATGTTTATATTTGATATCGCCATCTAGAGCATTGGTTCTCAAACTGTGGAATGGATACCACTGGTAGTACATGGGATCTCTGTGGTGGTACTTGGATCTGGTTTTGTCCTGCTTGGTCTTAATGTTTATCTCAAGTTTGGACATCATTTAGTCCTGGTTTAGTACTAGATTACACCTGATTTGGTTTAGATCTGGGTTAGTCCCAGGTGGCATATCTGTAAATGATTTGCAGTCTTGTAGCAGAAGTATTATGGAGGCGAGCACCTCAATATATTCAGCCACTTGCTAATGTTCTCTACCCACTCAATGACTGCATGCACAAATTTTGAAGTTAATTTACATGCAACATTTTTTTTCTTTTGGTTCTCAAACTTTTTACACCAAGTCTCACCACAGAACATATGGTTTTACAAGAACCCTAAAAACAACTAAAGTGAAGCTAAATCAAGACTACACCCAAAAAGAAAGTAATGTATTCTCTTGTATGTGATATGACATGCAAAATTCCTTATTCTGTTAAAATAATCTATATCGAAACTGTTGCAATGCATTTGAAAAACTCAGATGACATCTTGTTAACTAAATGACAACATAAAGCACAAGAGGGTCCATTTTGAAACAGACAGTACTATTGAGCTGCCACAATGAGATATGTTAGCATGGGTGTTTGTATCTGTATGCATGCGGCAGCTCCCAGGGCTAAGTGGCTGGAGCCGGGCTGAGCAGCATCCATCATCTGCAGCTCTCTGATGAATGTGTGTCCTGCTCCGCGCTGTGCTTCAGAACAGGCCCGATATAGGACTGCACAAAGCACTGACAACAGGACCATGGCACTGCAAAGAAAGGTAGAGAGATCAGAAATATGGAATTACCTGATTACAAAAATATGTAAAATGTATGTAATGGTTCACACTTGGTACACTTTATGCAGGGTAATTTGCAATGCCTTGTCTATGACTCAACTGCAGGACCTTCTTGCTGTAAGGCTCCTTGCCTTACAAAAAAAACTGATTATGTTTTAGACCTGGTTTAATCCTGATTTATAAACATGCTCTAGTCGTGGATGTAACCGTGTAAATGTAAACAGCTTTAGACAACAAGAATCCAAGGCACTCTGTATATTAAAAAGCCTTTATTAATATACAGAGTGCCTTGGATCCTTGTTGTCTAAAGCTGTTTACGTTTACTGCTACTTTTTCACTTAAAAGACAACATATCTTTTGTATGAAATAAGTTTAAAAGACCCATTTTGCCAAAGAGCACCTTTGTCCACCACTGTTTTAGGAACATTTAGCATCCACGCAGCACTCCTTTTCATTTTTTTCATTATGCTTTAGTTATGGTTTAGACTCAAGTCCAGCTCTGAGTTTTCATATAAATCTTCTTTAGTCCTTATTTAGACCTACTTTGTGACTTTGTTTAGACTCCAAGATTTGTCCTAAATATTGTGGTTTGCATTTGAATAGTAGCCCTTAAATCACATTATTAAACATATTATATAAATACAGAGCTTCGGACCACTGTGACCTCAATACAGCCTTGTCTATGAGGCACAAAATGCAATGATGCACGGGGATGGAGTAAACTGGTGGCCCAAAAGAGAATGTGAAGAGTGTCATGTGACCGGGGGCAGTGAGATGTGGGGATGTGGGACAGAACGGTCCGAGACGGAGCGAAAGTGGGTCAGAGAAGAGGAAAGCCATAAGGAACAGACCAGGAAGAGACGAGTAACAAGAGCAACACAATCTCTGACTATTTTAATATCTACAGTAGTACAATAGTACAGACCTAAAATACATACATCTAAACCAAGACTAAAAAGTAGGTCTTTATCAGGTGTAATCTAGGACTAAACCAGGTCTAAATCATGTCCAAACTATAGATAAACAGAAACCATGACTAACAAAGTTCTGAAGAAATTCTATACACCAGGACTAAATTGTGGCACGAAAACAGGGCTTAACAGGACAAATCCATTCGAAGTACCAAGAGAGAGAGCCCACGTACCACCAGGAGTACCCGTACCACAGTTTGAGAACCAATAGATTAGTTGCTCCCAAATTTGTACCATCACGTATAATATTTAGTTTCTCAAGTATAGGCATAATTATACCGAGGATATGGGATCTACTGCATTGTAAAATGCAGAAAACTGCTATCTGTGTCTTCATACAACATTTTAACTACAAACACTATTTACTTCCAATCAATTGTTCATCATAATACTATTTATTTTCCTTTAATATAAACTAGGGCTGCAACTAACAATTAATTTGCTAATCGATTAGTCTGTCGATTATTGGTCCGCACCGCTGTTGGAGTTAAGTTGGACGAAATGTATTGAAGCGGTATGAGGTTGGAAAAATCCGAACCTCGAATATCCAGTTTGCAGTGTAAGGTTATTAACTTAATGGACTATTTCGCAATTCAACAATTTTCCCGGATTAGCAGATCATCATATCTTTGCACTAACTTCCCAGGTGCCAGGTCTAAACCATAAGGATTAGTGACTACGAAATAAAGTCTAACCAAAGCCAAGATGTGGTGCATGACTAAAACATTAAATAAAATCAGGACTATGCTTAAAAAAAGAGTTCATTTAAAACTGTATCTTCTGGGTGTACCCCGCCTTAGGCCCATAGCAGAATGCACATATACATGGACAGACAGGTTCCATATGTGTATAGAATGTAAGTGGAACTGTTGGTCATAAATGTTACTGTTGTCAAAAATGAAAAATGGCTGACAGACCTGAATTGTGAGTAAAGCAGGAAGAGATAGTGTTGCCGCCACTGGTTCTAGATCAATACTGGAGTTATGATGAGACACTGATAGAGCCTGTGGTTAGGACCTATAGGATATATGTACACTAGAGGGGACTAAAAGCAGAGAATATGGAATCTACGGAGTTTACGGAAGCAAACGACTATTTTGAGGTAGGCTATATCCATTTTACAATAATGAACTTGTAGAACCAGCATCAAAAATGGGTCATAGTCATGTACTAAGTGGGTCACGTTGTGTATGTTCCTAAAAGACACAAGAATATTTTCTGCATCAAAGATGCACCACCCATTCCAAGACCTATCTAAATGTCCAAGTGAATAAATATGAGGGAAAATGGTTGTTTGTCAGGCCCACTGTTGCTGAGCCTGCCACATTAAAAAGCTGAAACCATTTATAATGATAATACTAGATAGATTTAATTGCATCTGAATAAGCAAGGAAGGAGCCCTAATGTGGCTGGTTAAAAAAAAATCTATATTTTTTGTATCTTAATATGTGTTTATCATCAATGTGGACAGATTGTTGATGCATGTTTTTGTTCAGTGAAACCTATGGGGGCCCCAGGGCCCCTAGGTTTGTTTTTCCTTGAGCCCATGGTATAAGTAGAAACACCCCTGTGAGTAATGACAAAAATGTTCCAAGACAAAACACTGTTATATTTACACAATACACATTGTTAGATTGTATGAATATTATTGAGATTTATAACTGCACATTTATGGCTTTTTTTTGTAAAACTAAATGATCTTATTTTGAATCATACATGGCATATTTCTCATTCCATTCTGTTTAAATACTAAGAAAAACCCTCCTCTCCTTATGTGGTATGTGTATTCCGCTGTAAAAAGACAGCCATGTAGTGCTCACATAAATGAGCAGAAATGTACCCTACCCTGTCCTACTCTGCTCTCTCACTCTCACACATACACACATCACACACACACACACATACACACACATATACCACACATAGGCTACACAACGCGGCAGCGTGCACACAAACACAAAAGCACACAGACAGTCAGCTGTGCCCTTCCCAGAGCAAGAAAACACAACACACTTTCGCACACACACAACTTACACACAAACCCTGCAACTAGCCTCCGCACACTCTTAAAGGGACATGACACTCGCTCAACCGCCGATACCCAGAAGCATGTGCGTAATGTAGAATTGGTGCATCTACTATAGTTAAGCTGATTTGTAATATTGCTTATGTTAAATTTTAAAAAGTAATTGGATGAAGTGTTGAAATCCGGATGTTGGTCTGATGTTTGGTTCCTGAAAGTCTTAAATCTTTACAGACTTGACCTGACATGTTTCTTTTTATCAAAAAAGTTAAATGAATATTGCTTAGATTGGGGAATTGCAAATTAATAAATTGGCTTAAAGCATTAAATTTAGTAAGTGTATTATTAGAATGTGGAATGTTTAGAAATATTATTTATACCCCGCTGCAGGCCCATAGCCAAATGACAACACAGAACATTCGCAAAATTTGATTAGATCACTCTATATTACTGTATCATATCGTGTTTCTACTATAGGTTATGGGAAATATGTGGGCCAATCCTTTAGAGGACCATTAACCCTATTTTTTTTAATTAAGCCAGTTTGTGCTGTAAATAAATTGTAAACAGATTGTGTTTGTTGATTAGTGCTGCTATAATAGCCTACAGTTTTCTAATAGGCCTAGCCCACATTCTGTGTGTTGGTCATAGCTACTATAAAATGAATATGAAAACAAACTATTAATATGATTAATTAGCCTACTGCTGACCTACGCTTGACCTGAAACACTTGGGGTCACAGGGAGTTTCAGTCACTATGTCCCATTGAATTGAGAACAAAGCATTTCATGTAGCTACGAATTCATAGTTCCTCCTCTTGAAAGTATTTGAAAATGGCACAGCACACAAACGTATGTGTAATGTAAGGCCTAAACCTGAAGGCCTCCAGAAAAGAACTTGAACTTGAGCGAAGTTGACTAAAAGTAAGACGCTGTCGCTTTAAGAAGCCCCCACCGCATCACAACAGGGGGGAGCAGGCCGACTCCCGGAACAGCGATTGAAAAAAAAAAAAGCTCCACCAGCGGACGGTTTCAAGTTACCCCCGGCTGAAACCCTGCCTGATTTGTGGGCAATGTTGGGGATGTAGAAAAAAAGCGGAGCGGAGCGGTGAGCGCGGAGAGAGATAGGAGACAACACTAACTGGGGAGCTATGGAGATAGTGGCTTTTCCTTGGAGCTTTCTTTGACAGGTGGCGAGTGGGCTCAAATAAAGTGTCACAACAGCCTCCAAGATGTACGGCAAGGGTAAAGGAGCCGTGGTCCCCTCCGATAGCCAAGCAAGAGAAAAGTAAGTACATTACAGGACTGTCACTGAAGACGCGCCGACAACACTGGGCATGAGCTAAACTGAGCTAACTCTTGTATGGGATGTAGTTTAGTTAAGCTAAGGCACTGCTGTTCTACAGGCCGGGTGGACATGCGGCTCACAGAGTTGTGCTCTGGGCTGTGTCTCACACTTTTGTGGCGGCGTCTTGCCTCCTCAAACTACAGGCATGACTGCTAGGTTAGCCGGGAGCTAGCAGCAGTGGTACTCTGCCTGTGTCCCAGCAGCAGAACTCTGTAAAGTTGTGGTCGTGTTATTGCACGGCGGTACAGACGCACATGTGTGCAGGTAAACGCAGGTAAACGCTAAACTCCAACCTCCTGGATGTATTTGTGCAGAAACAGAGCCGGGGATCCCCGTGTTTCTCCGACTGGGGAACAATGCGCTCTGGAGTGACGCTGTGCATTGTAGCTCACTGGCTTTGTGTCGCCCCGGACAAAATCCATGATATAAATAGGATACAGCTGTTAGGAGCTTTATTACTAAACTGTACATGAACATACTGCAGCCAGCCTCGTAAGCAAGCTGCTATCTTTGTATGAACACAGCATCCGTGTATCTGTGCTGAGTGAGGGGATCCGGGAGCCGCTGCTTCCTTTTGCGCTGCTCCACAACTTCTGGGGCCCGGGCTGCTCCATTGGAGTCAGCCTGACTAAGTTAATCGTTGAGTGAACGGAGAATTGTGTGTGAGAATGCTATCAATGCACCAAATAGTTTGACTTACGATACAAGCTTCGCTTATTTCTCCCACCTCCGATAGCGTCAGCCCAGAGCCTAGCTCATCGAGCCCTTTGTCTGAGCTGTGCCTCAGATGGAGTCTGTTGTTCGCGTTGGAGACATGCTCGTCCCGTACACTCTGTGGTCCCAGTGTTCATCCTGTGATAAGTCCCTCACATTAGTGCGCACTATCAGCACAGGTTACTGTTAACTAAACCAGGAGGGCTCCGTAGCCCACAGGTTTAATGGTGTTAAGGCTAGTGTGTAAAAGGTTTATAGGAGTTGTTGTTCAGCACAGTTCACTAACCCCGGGGTAAACAAGAGGTGAGAGGTTGTGCACAGGTAACGTTACAGCCCGGTGTGGACTGGGACCTGTGGGACATGTGTTTGTGGACACCAGCAGGTCTAGATTAGACTTTGTGAGGTATACGTCCAGACAATCTTTCCTTCATCTGCCTCTTGCTTCCTGCCTCCTCTTATCCTCTGTAAGTCCTCATCCCTTGCTCTAGTGTTAAATTATTGAGGCAACCCCATAGTTGCTCCTGACTTTGCTTCAGCCTGGAGATCCTGGAGCAGAGGGGAGACACTGAAGAAGATGAGGTGGGCGACTCGTCCACCTTTAACACAGGGTTCATCTGTGGGTCTTATTGTACACCACACACTAATGTCCCGTCAGAGAATGGAAGTCTGTAGATATGAGTGGGACACAGGTGGGAAGATGTGAGAAAGTAGAATGTTTTTATACCTTTTAATGTCACATTGGACAGACATTCACCCTGAATGTAAACTGTGTAGAAAGTCACCAGTCTAGAATGGATCACTATATCCTTACTATTGCCTGTTAAGTTTAGGTTTGTATTTTACATTGAAATTATTGGGGGGAAAAAAGTTTCAAACAGTGCATGATTTTCTGACATTTTGGACTTCTAGCATAGGGTTATAGAGAAAACATTCCACTATGAAATGTTATTAGTTAACCTTACTTGAAATAATAGTGTTGTGTGTGCCCTGCCTATGGCCCATAGTTGCTTGGATTGTCTCCAGTCCCCCAATAGGAACAGGTTAGGGAAATTAATTAATAAGGCAGCAGATATTTAAAGTAACTCGTCAAAATTCACAATATCATTCCAGCTGACGGTTAGTTCTACGTTACACAAGCCCTCTTAGTCCCTGCCTAAGCTCCTATCCTTCTGTGGGCCATCCCGTATGCAGCTCCGGCGGCCCCTCTGACTTCCCTTCTTCATCCTTCTCTTCTGCTTTAATAATGCAGTGGGCCAGGTGCGCGCATGCACTGCCCCCTTTTACAAGCCGCACGAAAACACACACACCACACATAAAAATTTCATTGAGGGCCTCTCGAGGGGGGGATCTCCAATCCCCTAGACTCAAGAACACGACTGAGGCCTTAACTGTTCTCTACAAGTCTAACTTTTACATGCCGCGAAAGGTGCATCGATGAGAGCGGGTGAAACTGCAGCGCGGTGGGGAGGGCAAACAACATCAATATTTGAAGCATATACTGAAGTGGATCCTAAAATGTGCCACGAGTGTTGAGGGCTTTGTATTTACAACTGATAACATGCATGGTATCCAAATGAAGGGCTTGTAAAGTATTGGATAAAAGAAAACCACTTGTGACACGCAAGTGATACGCAGTAACTAATAAAAGTAGCAATAACAATACATGGTGCAATATTCAAATTCCCTAATATTTAACATACATATACACACTCCAAATAAATGTCAAATTTTAGTCATCCTTATTTAGTCTTTCTTTGGCCTTGTTTTATTCCTCTATGGACACAATGAACTTTAGTCTTAAGTTTTGACTCTGAATCTGTATACTCCAGTGAACGAGTATTCGACCGCTAAATCAAAATATTGCATATCACAATGTAATTTTTTTAATTTTTATTAAGTTTTATCAAATCTTTTATCGAATTTTTATCAAACTTCCCATATTATGCAGCCCTACTTCGTAGTATTGGAAAAAACATACAAAAATTATAACTAATGGTACAAAACTATATAAGGTGCAATATTTAAATTCCTCTTTCAAACAGTATAAGTCGAACTCAATCACAAAATCCAAATATAAGATTAAACCCGCAAGCGGGGATAATGGCCCTCGCCGCCCTTGCGACCGCCTAGAGCACGCGACCGCCCTGGCCACACCCAATAACGTATATAAAACTTTAAAGGAACACACCCCCGTTTTCCCATATTCAACTATGTTCTTCTATCACTTTAGACGAGTGGATACATACCTGTCTCATACTGATGCGTGCAGTCAATTCTTGTTGCGCGAGTTTTTAATGCGTTAGCCGTAA
>JAVQJW010200783.1:0-16277 GCA_036025195.1 Hypseleotris klunzingeri
TCTTCTTCTATTTTTGGATTTTGGGAGATTTCTTCAGAAATTATAGCCTCCTGATTTGAATATTTATTTAGTGAAGGTTTTTTGCTTATTGCCATTTGACACGGCTCTCTTTTTATCCAAGCTCGAGTCTGGCTTTCTCTTCTCATTCTCTTAGTTGTCCAAGGAATCAGTTTTTATATCTCTTATCTCTTTGAATCTATGCTTACATTTTTATTAATAATGGCTTGGTCAGAAATGTTTTTATAACATGACTTTTTACTTTCTTTTCATCAAACAACAGTCATTGGAGAGCGTGCTCCGTCATCCAGGGGACAACCGGACCCAGATCAGAGAGCTGAGTCAGACGCTGATAGATGGAGGCATCCTGGACGAACTCATCAGTGAAAAACTAGAGACTTTCAATTCACGCTACGAGCAACTCAATAATCAGGTTAGCACAGCTATATAAATACACAGTACTGTGCAAATGTTAGGCCATTGTTAAGAAAAAGGATTAACCTTAGTGTCTGTTTTAATTGTTAGTAGCTCTGTGTTCATCTGGTTTTGCTCCCACAACCACTGATGAAACAAAAATGAAAAGAACTTACCTGTCCTTTAAAAATGTAAACAAGTGGAAACTTGTAGCAATAGTGTACGGTTCAGGAAATTTGAAATAATTTCTCATTTTCATTGTAAATGATGTAAACTTAGTCTTCTGTGAGGCTTAGACTTGTGTATTTTGTGTGTGCCTCTCTCCAGGCGGTGAACCGTCAAATCAGTCTAGAGCAGCAGCTGCAGATTCTGAAGGAGAATGAACAGTCTCTTCAAACACTGCAGGAGTCTCTGAGTCAACTGGACCACACTCTGACCTCGTATCTCACCGACCGCATCGACGCCTTCCAGCTCCCACACGAGGCACAGGTACTGAACACACCTTTACTATTTACTGGTCAGTGTGGCACTTTGTGTTCACTGTTACTAGTCAGATATTTAGTAGCCACGTTTTAGTTTGATATAGATATTTGCCGAGGCCCACTTTATTCAGAGAAAAATAAAGATGCTTTTTTTATTTACAAAACTAATGTTTTAAGTTAATATGCATTAACTAATGTCTGTTGCTATTGACCTTATACTGTGTATTATTTTTTATGTATTTTGAATATAAATTAAGTGTTTTATTAACTTCTTTCTCCAGACTATTGGAGCTGAGATTGCTGCCCATGAGGCAACTGTAGAAGATATGAGAAGAAGAAATGTTGCCAACTTGCCTTCTCCTGCTACTGATGGAAAGGCTGCCCGTGGTGGGACTATGCTGGACCAGTTACAGGTAATGCTGACATCTACTGGGAAACAATGAAAACTGCAAATTACTTTCAGCTGGATAGTATGCATTGTTTGCTCATTCACCTTCATTTAAGTAACATGCTGGTATTTGTTTTTTTATGTTGCACTTTCATTTGATTAAACTAAAATATATGTAATTAGAATAAATACTGTGCATTCTTTTCACAGAGGAAATTGAGGGAGATCTCCACCAAATACCAGCTTTTCCAGAAACCTGCGAACTTTGAGCAGAGGATGGTGGACTGTAAGAGGGTTTTAGAAGGAGCCAAGTCTGAGCTGCACATTCTGGATGTGAAAGACACTGAACCAGAGAAAATCCAGGCCCATCTTTCTGGCTGTATGGTGAGAAATATTGGCATTTACATACAAAAAAAAAAAGTAAAAAAAAAATACTGAAATTAAATCACTGAAATTAACAATAATAATTGGACATATACAGAACCTCCACATTTACGTTTATGCTTTTTTTACTTCAAGAAACTTTACAAGCTGCTGAGTGAAGTGAAGCTGGAGGTCGAGACGGTCATAAAGACGGGTCGACAGATTGTACAGAAACAACAAACAGAAAATCCAAAAGCAATGGATGAACAACTCACAGCTTTGAAACTGCTTTACAATGACCTCGGTGCTCAGGTAAGAACATGGTTTTTGAATCTGATATTGTTAAGGCCACAATTATTCAACATCTGTGCAATTTTCACCAGGTAACAGAAGGCAAACAAGACCTGGAGAAAGCATTGTCTCTGTCCCAGAAGTTTCACAAAGAGAGTGCAGGTCTGCAGGAGTGGCTCAGCAGCAGTGACACTGTGCTGCAGCAGAAGAACAACAGTGGAGACATGCCAGCAGACATTGATAGTGAAATCGCATGGGCTAATGTGAGTTTAAATTGATGACTATATAATAATACAACTATATATAAATAGCTCTACATGCCTAATCAAGAAGAGTGTATAATCAGTATACATGTCCTGTAGGGCCTCCTAAAGGAGACAGAGCGTCGTAAAGCAGAGCTGTCCAGTCTGACCGAGACCAGTGCAGGACTGCAGACTCTGGTGGAGGGCAGTGAGACTCAGCTTGAGGACACACTCTTCAGCCTCAATGAAGCCTGGGGTCAGGTCCGCACACTGACAGAGGACTGGCTCAGTGCTATACTGGTGAGGACATACATAAGTAAGGGGAGGTAAAGTAAAAGATACTGTAAAACATTTTATAACAATGTATTGTATTTACAGAGTCACCAAAATGAGGTGGAAATATTTGATGAGAACTTGGCTCACATCAGCACCTGGCTCTACCAGACACAGATTCACCTGGATGAGGCCGAGCGACTTCAACCTACAGAGAGGGAGAAAGTTGTAAAGGTATGGGATATAACCAAAAAAACAACTGTGCTATAATAAATATTCTGTTATTAAACTCTTGACGCCTGAAGGACTGGGTTAAATATAAAGATGGATCTAGCCTTGTACAGCACATTATGTCCTAAACTGTGATTCAAGGCTACAGAGCCACCTGGGTCTAAATGAGGAACATGACTGAAAGGGTCAATGGCACAAGTGAAAAGACAAATAGCTGTTCTGTGTTGTTCTCTTAGCGCATGCTGGACGAGCTGGAGGGCACCAGTCTACGAGTGGACAATGTCAGGGACCAGGCCATTATCTTAATGACCAGCAGGGGGCCCGCCTGTTGCGACGTGGTGCAGCCCAAACTAGCTGAGCTCAACTGCAACTTTGACAAAGTATCACAACACATCAAAACAGCCAAGGTAAAAAAACCAAACAATCTTTTTATCAGCTACTGTAATTTCTTACTATACTTTTGTAATTTATTATGATATATTTATTTCAGATGCTAACCAGTCTGGAATCTGGTGTAGTGGAGATAGACCAGCAACCACCTCCTCAACAGGTATTATGTGTTCAGTGCTGATAAGTTCACTCAAAAGCCAGTTGTTGTTCCAGTTATTAACACGTTTTTTCTATATGGTCATATACAGTGTCTTTGGTGAATCTACTTTTGGCCATGCTTAGTAGTATTTAAATCTGAATGTTTCTTTAGGTCATGCATGCAGAAATCCAAACAGAAGCCCAACCTAAAGTTCTTTCCACTGAGGCCCAGACTGTTGCAGATGTGCAGGATCTTCAGGTCCAGCTCCAGGACACAATCCTGGCTTTACAGCAGCAGGACACACACATACTGGACGATGACAAGGTACCAAAACAGTTATAGTAATATTTAATTTAATTTGTTTTAATTCTATTTCTGGTGGACTAAAGGGTAAATAAACCTCTTAATCTAATATCAAAAGCTTTGGTCAGGTACTTCAAGGCCTTTCCAAATGTTTAATTCACTCTTATCATTGTTTATGACATTATGAGCCACTGACAAACCTGACCAATCCAGAGCAAGGTCAATGTTCTTGTCAAGAAGCCATTTCTTATGTTTAACTTTACTTTAGAAGTAGCTACAACTTCTGAACCTTTGACTTGTTTTTTGAGTTGCAGCCTTTAAAACATATTTTTCTTGTTGGTTGTACATTAGATGGATGAAGAAAAAGCCAGTGTGGAAGAATTACTACGAAAAGGAGAAGAACTTTTGCAACAAACTTCAGACGAGGGTCAAAGGGAGGAGCTGAGACTTTTACTGATCCAACTGCAGAGCCAGTATTCTGCACACAGGGTAAGACTGGTTAAAAACATACAATTAGATGTTATATGTTGTTTTGGGAGATTTTAACAATTTGTTTAAATCAGGAACTAAGGTTGCTTCGAGTCAGGCAGATTGAGGTGCACTCCACAACTACACACACATTTATTGAAAAGTCTCGAGGAATTACCAAGGAGGTAAGAAATTGTCCCATATATTAGATTTTTTCTGCTTATTACTCTTCTTGTTTATAGTGTAAATAGGAAGCAATTGTGTTGTAATCACTTGCTATTGACTTAATAATGCTTTTTCTTTCACTTTAAGGAAATGTCTTCTTTAGAGAGTAGTAGTACCCCTTTGCGAGGCCCATCTGATTACCTCTTGGCTATCAACAAAGTACTTCTTGCTATGGCTGACAATGAGCTTCTCTTGAACTCATCTGAACTAAGTGGTGGGCTATATGAAGACTTCTCCAGTCAGGAAGACACTCTGAAAGTAATTATTTTGGCTTTGACATAAAACCTTTGACATTAAACCTTCTACCTTTTGTGATTTTTTTTGTTGTACTTTCTGTGATTTTATACAGAATATCAAAGAGAACTTAGAGGTTTTAGGAGACCAGGTTACAACCATTCATGAACGGCAGCCTGATGCCATCCAGGACGCCTCTACTTCTGAAGTGGCGCAGATTGGAGATGCTCTCACTCAACTCAACGCGGAGTGGGACAGGATTAACAGCATGTACAACCATCGCAAAGGGTAAGGACACCAATCACATAAAGACAGGAGTAAAAGTAATTCAAATTATTTAGACAATGCTGTAAAATGTTATTCAGAAATATTAAGCTGTGTGACGAAGTAATAAAAAAGATTGTTCCAGTTAGCAGACAGAATAAAACAGACAAAGAAACATACACTGTCCTTGAATACACTTACAACAGTTCCTCAGGCATAAACAGCCCATTCACACTCTTACAAACAGAGCGACCTTGATTACTATCAGGTCCTTGGGCAAATGCAGACTCCATTTGCTCCCCTTAATTTTTCATGTATTCTGTGTGTACTGTATTCTAAAATAACTCGAAAGGCAATTTTGAAGATTGCACACTATTGCCATTATCTGTGATCACAATATCCTCTGGTCATCATTAAAACCCAGTGATGGACTGTTCTGTAAAATTGCTCATCCTAAACTCATTTTTGGAGCTTGTATCTGACCAGATTCATTATGCTACAGACTCTGCTGCTGTGGTAAGATGTAGACCTACATCAGTATGATAGGATCTAGTTTATATTAGGTATTTAAATGTAATCAGCCTCTTGCTTGGTGCAAGTTCAGTAGAGGTCAACCTTTCCTTCTGTTGCCAATAATATTTGAGGTGAACTTTTATGTACCCTGAAATCTGATTCTCATCTTATTCATTTGTTTTTAAATAATTACTGGAATCTGGATGTCCTTTCTGTGTTACTGTGGGTTCTTTCCAGGTACGCGTTTGCATGTGCGTTTTTGTGAAGTGAATGAGAGTCGGTGAATGATTGTCTGTCTGTGTGTGTCTCTGTGTCAGCACTGGAACTAAGGCCCATATTTGCTGGGTTAGGTTTTATGCATCCACACCCCTAAAATGAATAATCGGAAGAAAATACCTGAATGAATTATTGTTTCTGTATATTTTCTGTTGTTGCAGGACCTTTGATCGTTCTATCGAGGAGTGGAGGCAGTTTCACTGTGACATGAATGACATGAATCAGTGGCTCAGTGACACCGAGACGCTTCTGTCTGAGAGCTTTGGGCCTGACGGACAACTGGACCTGGACAGAGCCCGGCAGCACCAGCAGGTCACTGGACAGTCAGGGGAAATCGCACATGTTTGCATATCATGAAAATAATAATTGTTTATTTGGCAGCAACATTTTTCAAAAGGTTGGAAGTATTTCAGGCCTTCTACATCTTATTTGGCTAATTGGCAAATATTTCAGTATGATTACTACAGGCAATAAAGAAGCATTTTAGGCAGATTTTTGGCACCGGATGTTCCAACATTTTCTGAGTTAGGTTTGTAGAAATTACAGCTTACAATGCCTTCAAGTATTTTTTCTGTTTTCAAATAGGAATCTAATGCCTACTGAAAGGCACTCCATGAGCACCGTCTAATTGAAGTGGAGAGCTTTTAATTTAGTCTTTTTGATTATTAAAGTGCTAATGACTTTCCAGGGGGATTTTTCTAAAAACATTGCATTTTAATCACGGCAGCTCCTCCAGTATGATTTGGAACCTTTATTTTATTGTTTTGTAAAGCTTTTTAATGTTTTGAGAGTTTTATTTTACTTAATGGAAGTTGGGATTTAGAATCATATTAAAGTCATGGTGTTGAAATTTTAAATTTGATACATTAAATCTGAAAACTATAAATTTTTCTGTAAATATTTTTTTTGTCTGTTTCATTTAGGAACTGGAGGAAGGTGCTGCGAGTCACCAGGCTGACCTTGCTGTGTTAAATCGCACCGGGGAGCAGATAATTGAGCAGTTGTCTTCCCCTGACGGATCCCTGCTCGAGGAAAAGCTCCAGATTCTGGGCCAGAGGTGGAGAGATGTCAACCGGCAAATCCTGGACAGACAGCGAAGGTAAACAAAGAAGTTGGGCCATGAATCTAGATGGATATAGACTTTTTTTTTTTTTAAAGTTTAAATTTATGGGCCATATTGTTGTGTACTTGGGCAAGACACTTAACCCACATTGTCTAGGAAAACTCAATGTGGTTGTGTGAATGGAGTCTGGTGGTGGTTGAAGAGGCCATTGGCACATAGTGACACCTACACCTCTGTCACACAAGTAGTTTACGACCATCAGAGTGTTACTGTGGAGTGAATGAATATTAGACGCTTTGGGTATCTTGAAAGGTGCTTTTAAAGCGTAAGCCATTATTATTATGTATGTACTGTACTATACAATTGTGATCGTTGTTCAGTCTAACAATGTTGACCTTCCCTTTCAATGCCTTTAATCATTGTCTGGTAGGTTATCAGTGAATCATTTAAATGTAAATTCAGGATAAAGCCGATGAGCTAGGAGAAATAAAGATCTTAATCTCATGTTTTTGTCCATGTATGTGTGTCCATGTGTGTGTAGGCTTGCAGGGGCCGACTCAGCCCTTTCAGATCTGATGAGGAGAAGTGGAGCGCTGGCTTCATGGCTGGAGCAGGCAGAAAATGCTGTGAACTGTCTCCCTGTCACCGTCACTGACAAGAACCTCAAAGAGCTGAAGGTACAAGACAAGCCTAAAAGCACAACTATAATTTTATCTGTGACTCTGAAAGATGACTAGGTTAATAGGAAAGTGAAATCATGCATGGTAATATAATTTCCAAATAAAAACATAGAAAAAAACATACAGTATCATTTTAATAGCCAGATTTGAATGCAGCTTGAAGTCAAAAGGAATGCATTAATTTGAATAAGCATAGATATGAATGAGCATACTGTATATGATAAACTGGAAACAAAACAATCAATTAAAATGATTTTGCTCATAGCAAAAAAAAAAGAATTCAAATATAGCAATTGTTCTTGAATGATTTATGCAATTAATTTTCTGTATAGGCCCTGGCTGAAGAAATGGATTCTCAAAATGACCGCCTTGGTTGGCTTAACAAGCACGCACCTCAGATACTCGCTAGTCCAAGGGTGAGCCCTCAAAGCAGAGAGCATCATGTTTCAAAATTAAGGGCCATCAACCTCAACTGGAGCAGGGTATCTGTCTTTGTCCTTTTCTTTTTTCTACTTTGTTCAGAATGCATGAAAAACCCCAGAACTAACAATTTCCTATATCATGTTCTTTCTACAGGTGACTCATGAGCTATTGGACAAGGTGCATGAAGTTGAGTCTAACATTCACACTCACGCCCAGTTTCAGGACAGAATGAACAGGCTAACCGACTGGGTGGTTATTACACACCAGACAGTTGCAACAAGAGGCCTGACTCCTGTACAAGCACAGGTAGAAAAACATTTTGGAGAGGACTGAAATCTGAAGTATGTTTGGTAAAAAAAGCATCAAATGTAATTGTTTTGTTTTTGTTGAAGGCTCTAGAGGCCTCGATGAAAGACAGAAAGAGAGATTTGGAGGATCTGTTGGCCCTTTCCATTGAGCTACAGAGGAGACAGCAGCTATTGCCTCAGGAAAAGGTGACAATTTACCTTAGTACCTTTAGTGCGTTTTATTATTGTAATGTGCTCTATCAGCGCATGCATCTTTAGCAGGAATTACAGTAGTTATGAATCTTTATGTGTCATATGTAGAACAAAGTAGAGCAGCTAGCAGCAGAATGGAAAGCTCTTGATGGTCGTCTGAGAGAATCTCTTCAGACTCCTGTGTCTCCTTGGACCATGCACCCTCACCTCGTCCAGCACCAGCAACTTGGTAAATTAATAATCAATAAAAAATATTATTTACTTACTTATCTTTACAGATAATGAGAACAATCAACATGGAAGATCTATTTATCACTGCATTGTTTTAATACACACAATTCTATTTTATTTTTTGCTCTTCCTCTAGTATCTGCAGTCCCTTCAGCAGTGCAAATGGCCAGCCTAGTTAGTGAAGACCCCGACCATCAAACCCCTCACACTCCCGACACAGTAGCACCCACAGATCTGAACAAGACGGCTACTGAACTGGCAGACTGGCTGGTTCTCATTACACAGATGTTAAAGTCTAACATTGTCACTGTTGGCGATACAGATGAGATTAGGACCACTATAGGACGACTTCAGGTGAGCAATGGAACCTCACTAAAAACACTATGTTTATTTAATGTTTTAAAATATTGTGTTTAAATTATAATGTTATATTTTCTTTGTCCTGATAGGTGACTAAAAGTGATCTGGAGCAGCGTCACCCACAGTTAGAAGACATTTTCACTTTGGCTCAAAACATTAAGAACAAGACATCCAATTTAGATGTCCGCACATCCATCACTGAAAAATGTATGTTATTTATTACTAACTATTACTTAGGCTATTACACAAATGAAATAGCCTTAGATACTCCATACAGATGTATAATTATCTCAACTTCTCATTTGTTCTATATGAAATGTAAAATGACCCCAACTAATGCCCATGGTTGTCGGGATATTCTCCAGGCCCCCATGACCATGCATCAGTAACAACCTGTAATGTCATTTGTTTTTAGTGGAGAAAGTCCGCAGCCAGTGGGACAGCACTCAGAATGGTGTAGAAGCCCGGCTACATCAACTGGACAATATGATTGGCCACAGCAACCAGTGGGAGGAGCAAAGAAAAGAGGTCACAGCTCTTATTGGACACAATGAGGGACGCTTCCACAACTTGCTCCAGCAGGCCAGAGACCCCCTGACCAAACAGCTTTCAGACAACAAGGTTAGACTTGTATTGAGACTTGACAGCTCATTTAAATCACAAGAAACTATGCGATAGTACCTATAATACCTCAGTATTAGACTGCTAAAGCACATACAAGGTGAAACCCCAGGATAGGTATACTTTGAATCTTAATTTTACATCCATCATTTTAATTTAGATGGGTGAAGAGGTTCAAAGTAATTGCCCCACAAGAGAATCCTGATACAGTACAATATATGACCACTAGAGGGAAACTGAGCTCAACTCATTGGTGTTCATTCACCACTCACCACCACATATTGTCATCCAGAGACCTGTGACGATCCATTAAAAGTATTTAATAATAAAATTCAAATGTAATAATATCACAGTTGCACATTTCATTTAATATATACTGCCTGATTACAACAATATACAACAAATTCTGCATAGGCTAATATAATATGACATTTTCATTCATCAGCACATTCATCATTGTTTTTTTGTTGTTGTATTATAGGCTTTCACTCAGGATTTGGGAAGAGGCCAGGCTGTGGTTGCAGCCTTCAATGAGCTCTCCAACCATCTTTTACACGAGTATTCTCTAGACGACACCAGGAGGATCAAGGAAGTCACAGAGAAACACAATGCCTCCTGGAACAACCTCAACAACAGGTGCACAATCACTGTATTCACTACAATTTCACAAGATTACATTACAGTCTAACCAATGACAACATATTTTAGTCACAAATAAGGAGTTTGTGGATCAGTTTCTGTCTGCTTGTCTTCCTTTTGTTCTCTCATGGCACTCCGGATTTGCCCCACTGTCTAGAGTTAGTGACTTGAATTGAATGAATGTGTGAGTAAATGGTTGTCTATATGCTGTTGTGTACCCCACCTAAGGCCCATAGCTGCTGTGACAAAAAGCATCAATTACAGATATCCTCTAACCGTATTAAGCAGAAGGAGATTAATTAATATTATTACATATTGACTTTGAACATTATAATTTCAGGGCGAATGATCGCCAGACTCAGCTGGACAGTGAGCTCAAAGGCCTACAGACGTCCCTTCGAGAGCTGGAGTCCTTCCTCAAATGGCTGCAGGAGGCAGAGGCCACTGTCAATATTTTGGCCGATGCTTCACAAAAAGAGGATGTGTCCCAAGACTCTGCCCAGTTGAAGGAGCTCCGAAAACAGCTAGAGGTAAGGTTACAATGTCTAGGCTATTTTTGCACACAGATGGTAAACACAATTTTGAGACAGTGCTTTTTAAAATTTGTGTAGATGCATCAAACGCTAGTGACTTGAAAGAATGAGTCACCCAAGATTTGACAACATAAAGCTTTATTCACATCTAAGGTGATATAGCACATCAGTGACTTTCATATGGCTTCTTGATGTTGTCTCCTTCTGCTTTGAAACATTTATTGTATGCCTTGTCAGTTAAGTCAGACCTTGAACAGTTAGTCTATATTTTGTCTTCATCATGTAATACTGCTTGTACGCCCTGACTTTATCATCCGCTTAGTGTTAAAGCATTGGACATTTCTCTTGAGCAGCTTGTCCTTGGGAAAAGGATAAAAACCCTTCTATGTCATACACGGTAATGGGAGCTGTGTTTCACTGTCTTCAATGACATCCGTTTTGTAGTGGAAAATTATTAAAGAGGGGACCATGGTTTAACAACACACATCACAATTGATCATTGAAAATTTCCTATTTCTCATTCAATAGGTGTATGTAAAGCCTTAATCACAAGATTGTTATTGTGCCCATGTCTATGTAGTATATCTAGTATCTGTGTATTCTAAACCATCTATGCCTTTATTTATTGAACAATAAAGCATAATATCTTCACTGCTGACTCATAGGTGATTGTAAGTAAGGCTAGTGAAGCAGTGACACAAATGCACCACATATCACACAGTTTGAGTATTTGTTAAGTAGGGGAAGATTTTTTTGTATTTTCTATTGTATTTTAGAGGTTTATACTTCTAATGTAGTTTTTAAATAGATGCAACATACAGCTGACTGGTTCCTCCCCATAGTTGTACAAAGAAAGTCGCAGTAGATGATAGATGGTCCAAGTTCATAAAGTAGGTTAATGAAACAGAAACAGACTCATGATTTCAGAGGACGGCCGCTGTCACAAAGGTTAGCCCCTCAACACTTTCATTAACTCACAATGGCTGCTCTGTTACTGTCCAGTGTCAACTTACTTTAATCACACTTTCTGGCCGCAGGCTATTGTCATTATGACTGCTTCATAAAAAGTGAATGGACATGACAAATACAAATGAGGCACATTATTGGATTCATGAGAACATCGCCTTGAATGAGAAATGGACAGTTTTATCTGCAACCTAAAAGCCTATAGAATTTAAAGTGTTGTCTTTTCATGTTTCAAGTTAGATTTCAACATGATGTTGTTGTGAATTGCAATTATTTAGTGGCTACATTATTTTAGTATAATTTGGTATAATAACTATGTGGTATAGTGTTGGTTCCTCATCAAAACCTTAGACAGAGCTGTGTTATGTTTCATTCATTAATGTTTAAGTAATCATGTGTGCTGACCTTTGCTATGACACTGACCACCTCAAGAGCTCACTAGCCAAATTTATTAGGCCTTGTTCCCTGACCTTTCTAGAGCTGGCTTGGGTTGATGTTGGTTGTGGGACTGGGTCTAAGGGTCTTGAAGGGACATACACTTAATAGTCTAACATTCATAAAATGAGTCCAAAAAACAACATAATTAAGCCTCTTTGAACTGTATCTATGTGAGATGGAGAGGGTGGGTCTCCAAACCTGTTAGTTAAGACCTGTTGTTGTCAGAGCTAATAACACTGAATGTGTTTGTCTGGTTGTAATTCCCAGTGAAGTGAGTCGATGCTCAGTGGGGATGACTGAATTGGACTCAGGAGCCAGTTAAACCTTGTCTAAACACTGCTCTTCTTTTAGCTCATTATAGCCTTATTCCTTTATATATATGAGCTTTAGTATGTCATTGCACAGCCATTAACCAGGCTTTGTGTGAAATAACTATTTGTACTGATGTTTATTTGTTTGCATTTCTGCTTAAGCCAATGTTCTTTTGTTACCGGGCACAACTTTATGTGCTTGTGTGTCATTTTAAAAGCCCCTAATATGTGTTTTGCAATGTGTTTTATAAATTTTATTATCAAGTGACACTCAATTTAAGCACTTAAACAGGGTAAACCACACGAGTGCATATGGCTGCCTCTATATGTATACAGGAATCATTTTAGCCAATTTATTAGCTTCACTTGTACCTAATCAAATAGTAGGTTCAGTGTATTTACTTAGAGATTGATATCTACGTATCTTGGTTGTGAAGAGTGGTCATTTGAGTTATTCTGTACCATTTTCATACTCACTTAAACCCCCATTCTGATGTGCATTCTGAAGTTCAACCAGCATATGTATGCTATAATGCATTGATTTGCTACCAATAGAATGGCAATGAGCTATTTGTGTTAATAAGTTATTAAACAGGCTACTATTAAGGCCAGTCAGTGTATAGTTGCTGTTTTACAATCACATACACGTTGATCTACTTCTTCTCTGTGACCATGTACTCGAGCTATTTTTGTCTGATAAATAGAGTTGGAAAAACCTTTATCTTTTCTTGACCTTGACCTTCTGTCTTTTTTTTCTCCGACTCTCTACCTACCTACCTCTTTTTTTAGTCATTATTTATCTGGCATTTTAAAGAATGGCCTTGCTGTTGTATTTCCTGTTAATCTGATGAATCATACTAGGACCACACTGACACAATACATAGTGGGAATCCATAGTAACACAGCTCATTTGCTGAGACACACACATTTTGCTACTACTGAATTGCAAATTACCAAGAGCCATTGTGGAAAAGTTTTTCACTACTGTAAATCCTGGATTCACTCTACTCTAAGAAGCAGACATACTGAACATTTAGTATACAGAATCCTACTAGAATTGCATATTTAGATCAAATTTGCATGTTGGCATTTGCTAGTACACATGGTCATACAAATTGTTAACACACTCCATTCACTCTGGCCGCTTGACCTTGTCTGCCTTGGTCCAGCTGCTTAATTTTTGCCATCCTGTGCATTCAGAGATGTACTTAATTATGTTGATGTAGCGAGTGGTTATATAAGCAATAGTTGCTTTACACTGTAATCTCAAACCAGTCTCTGTTCATTTTCACTCACACAACTGCCACTCACTGGAAATTGGTTCTCTTTCAGACTTCTAGTTATAGTTGTATAGTGGATCATCAATTCTTGAAAGCTTAAAAACAAAGTGTGGACTGGCCATGCTATGTTTGAAGTTACTTTAATTATCTTTTGTCTTTATTCTGATGCTTGGCTTGAAGTTCAACAGGTTTATGTAAAGAAAATTTGAAAGGCATAAAAAGGGCTTCCTATATATATATTTTTTACTGTGTGTCATAGTTAGGAACATGCAACTGGACATCCAAACAAAGCAATACTTGTTGCCAGTTTAGTTCTTATTCATGTTTTGCATATAGTCTGAACACTTGCATGGTAAATCTGTGTGCCCTTGCCTCTGGATAAAGCACTTATTCAATTAATCCTATACTATCCTACTACTCTGTTATTGTAGATGGATATAATATGAAACAGAATCCCTCTGACTCCTCCCTCGGCTTTGTGCGTATTCATCTCATTGCGCTCCCACTCCTCGCTCTGACCATCTCTCCGTCTGCTGCCTGTGTGCCGCGCATTGATCTGTGGTTGCCTTCTATCACACTGTATTCCTGTCTCCTAACTCTGCTTTTCAACCCTGTCTCTCCCTCTAACACTGTTTTCCTTCCTCTATTCACTCGCATCTGAACCAGCAGCATCAAAAGTCAGCCGTGTCCAACCTCAGTCCTCACTTCTGGGAATAACACTTTTCTGCTTTCAGACACTTTCTGCTCAGTTTTCTTTGTCGTCTTTGTTTCTTTTTTCCCTCTTTGCCCTTTTCTTGATCCGTGGGGTGCCATCACAGGAGATTACTAGTTCGGCTCTTGGGGACTGTGATTGTCCGCGAAGAGAAAGTGACTCCTGCTGGCTTGTCCGCTGCCTCTTCATGTGTGAGAGATACTGAGACTGCGCTGCTCTGGTGTGTGTTACGCCGGGCATGCCGCTGCTGGATTGGAGTACTCTAAGCTTTTGATTGTGTGTGTCTGTGAGTGCGTGTGTGTGTGAATCACGTCAGCTTTGGCTTGTGGGGTCTCTTCGTCGGCTGGCTCGCGAAAGGGTGAGGGAGAGAAACAATATGAGCGGGGTAGGGCAGTGCTAGCATGCGGATGACTAGGAGAAGGCTGCTGCAGACTTGGAGCAGTCTTAAGATGATGGCCATGGTCCGGACCTCCCTCCAGAAAGTGGTGGTCTTCCTGCACAGGCTTCAGAGGATGGCCATCTCCTCACCACGATATCAGAAACTCTGCAAGGTATGTGAACTCAAAGCAAGAGGCACTACCTGGATATATGGGCACTTTGGGATCTTTTTTGCTACTTTTCTAAGTGGAATTTTGTTACTTTTTTATGTGTCATATTTTGTTACTTTTGTATTCTGGTTAAGATGGACATTTGTTATAAAACATTTTTTTTCCAACACAAATCAAAGTACAAGCCATATTGATAATTTACTTTACTTTCATTCATAGATACAAATACAAGATAGCAAATACAGGGAGATGCAACTGTCATTTTTTGTTAGATTTTTATTTTGTTTTGTTTTCTGGTTATGAAGCAAATTTAGAATTAAACTTTTGTTTAGATGTTTTGATGAATGAAACTTTTAATTGCCAGTTTAAAGCTTCACTTCTGAGATGAAGATGAGTATAATTACGGACACAAAACTGTTGTATTCTTGGTTCTTTTTATTTCTTGTAAAATTATAGGAAAATTATCAGTGTAGAGGAAGTTGATGTAATACTTCTATCATCATGCATGCTGTTTTTTCTTTTTTGCTTTATAAGTTTTCCCCCGTTATATTTATCTGCAACTTTTTTTTCTAGTTTTCTCCTCTGCCTATGTTTTTTATTCCCTAGTTTTGTGGTTGTCATGACATCCTTTACACTCAGTGCTGTTTTGAGGAGATTGTGACACAGAATATGTTGTAAATATACACAATGTCTCTTTGCTCTCCTTGAGTTTTGGCACTTTTTTGTACTTTTTGTGCAAGACAAGCTCCCCACTGTGCATCCTTTGGCGATTCACTGTTTGTGCTTCATATTAACCCATACTGTTAGATTTTAAGTAAACTTGACTAAGTAAGCTGTTTAGGTGAAAGGAGTGTATCGCATTCAGTCCAGTCTTTATATTCTATTTTTGGCTGATTTGAAATGGCATTGTCAAAGAATAAGTAAATGTGTCAGATTATTTAAGAACTGCTATGGTGGTGCAGTGCTGACTAAAATGGATTTTGTGGACAAGGCTTTTCTGTATTCCTACATTCAAAACCAAGATGAGTTAAGTTTGTTTAGAGCCCTCCTCAGCCATTTGTCGTATTGATTTTTGCCTCAGTTTGGACCCCCGCCGCTGCTGGACATTTGCAATCGCTGGTGCTCATCGCTTGTGTTCCTGGCATTGCACATGGCTGACCTAATCTCCGAGGCCAGAGGGGACCAGCTGTGGAGATCTGACAGCAGAGAAAGCCAGGGACTAATGCATCAGACCAAGTCCAGATTAGGTTGAGATTAGTTACTCTTTAAACACGCCTCACACGTGCAGCAGCTTGTCTTAATCCGCCCACAATCTATAAATCCATAGGTTTTTAGAGTCTCACAATTTGACTTTCTACAGTAATTATTTTTTCTACCTTTTAACAGTTTTGTTTTTGTACTTTGTCTTTTCAGAAAATCAGATAAATTCAGTAATTACATAATTGCAAATTGTTTTGTGCACAACAGTTGCCTCTGTCT
>JAVQJW010200954.1:0-10088 GCA_036025195.1 Hypseleotris klunzingeri
CTAACTGTGTGATATGCTAATATTTTGAATGTGAAAAAAACGCACACATTATAGTATGCATGTGTTTCATTCCTACACATCCCGTAATCTTTACTGTCAGTACATTTGTCCATTATGAACATTTGCATCACTTAAAGTGGTTCAGAATATTCCAGTTATTTGAGCTGTGCATATGTCGGTCTGAGTTAAAATCATACATAGGCCATGTCCAGAACAGAACTCACGGCGACACTGTGGCGTGTGCCATTCTGGGAGCAGGAATTCTGGGATATCACTGACAACTGTCCAAGTCCCAAAAACAGATGCATTTTATTTTTGTTGGATAAAGACACACCAAACTAACCTGGATTTTTTTTTTCATTATTATCATTATCTATATTTAGTAGTAAAGAATTAGATTTTTGCTTTCTTGCCAAAAGCATTTAAATTATAATTATAAGAACCCCGTACTGTATTTGTGCCATTTGACTCTGTGTAATGTGTGTGTCTAACGGCCAAGTGCTGGTACATAGTATGGTTTTGGATTCTTCAAGGTCAGCGTAGTTGACATGAAGTGGATGTCTCTGTAATGTAATAGCCACTCTGAATATACTGTAAACTGTGTGACTGCAGGGGTATGATGAGATCTTTTTGGTCTTTTGTGTTGTTACTATAGAACTACAGCAGAGTGCTTGACCAATCACAATGAAGCTGAGCTGCAGAGACGATGTCTGGAGAGGCAGGAGGAGATTGACCACATGCAGCAGGTGCTTGAGACCAAGATACAGCTCTTGCAGGAGGTGGGTATACGCATTGTAGCTACCAGTCGAAGGAAGAAGGCAGGGAAATGATGGTCAATGACTTTAATGCAGTCAAACCATTGTAAGAGCAACTACAAAACAAAACAACAATGAAGAAAAACGTAAAAATGAGTCTTTACTGTTACTCATATTTGCAGGATTGAGTGTATTGATTATGTGTTTCCGACAGGAGGCCCAGTTAGCTCGCAGTGAGGCCGATCGGATGGCTTCTCTGACTGGGTCACACTCCCAGGCCTCGCTCCTGTCCCTGGACACCCCCATGGATGAAATACCTGAGGGGGGCAGGCCACTGGACACATTGTCTGTGTCCAGCACCAGCAAAGACAGGTAAACATACACTTCCCCAAACTAAAGTTCCATCACAGCAGATGATAGTTAATGTAAATGTTCACGGTGTTCTACCTCCAATATGACACACAGTTTCTTAATCTTTAGGGTGATAGAAGAACTAACAAAAGAGCTACACTCCAAAGAGGCCATCATCACTGAGCTGACCAGCGAGAAGACATCTCTGACCCTCCGAGTACAAGAACTAGAGGGACAGGTGCTGCAGAAGGACAAAGATGTAGAGGTATGTACAAAGGAACATGTATGCACTGCATATACTAATTAATATGAACAATCAATACAAAAGATTGAATCACTTTTTGTCTATAACATTGTTTGTCTCTACAGTTTTATCAGGAAGAACTTAGTCACGAAAGGTTACGCATAGAGGAGGAGATGCAGGTATAGAAGTTGAACATTTTCTTTTTTTAATGTTGTGTTGCATTGTAATTTTAAAGTTCTCCACTGAGTGTCATAGCAGCAGCATTACAGTTTTTAATGGTATATCATTTCAATCTAAAGAAAACAGGAAATGTTGCCATCTATGATATAACCACAGCACATGAGAACTAGAGTTGAGCCTCATGACTTGAGAATGAATAAAAATATAGAGTGGTACATTATATAACCTACAGTGAGAGAACATGCGGATGATGTCATGATGTGGCTAGTATCTGGAGAAAGTAGTGTCCATTTTTCAAAAGGCCATACCTCATCTCACTAAGTACCACAGTCTCATTACATTTACAGGCTAGTGCTGCTATACCCCAAAGGACACACTCTCCTGGGTAGGTTTAAAAGCCACAAATGGAGCCATAGAGCTATTACCTCAACACTACCTCACTCCGCCTACAATATATCACTTTCATATTAGCAGTTTTTAAAGATTGTGTCAATAATATTCTTGACTTCCGCATATGGCAAACAAACTCAATCTCTTGGTTGGCTCTATTCAAGTTCTCTGTTGTTTTCACTTGTAAATCATATTTCCATATAGGATGCAAATATCTGGACTAGGCCTTTCATGGGTGACCTAGATTTCAAATAGAATGAATGTCTATGCACAATATTCACACAAAGGAAACAATACATTCAGTACACAATGCCTCACTTGATTAACTGGTAATAATTGTCACATGGCTTATATTTCTGACAAAGAATGGCACTGTGAACTTAAAAAGCATGGCATCTGGATTTTGGTGTCAGTGTAGTGTCACTGGGATTTGACTGTGTTGTGTATATCACTGTTGCGTAGTAGATGGTTGTCTAGTAGCACATTCCCATGGGGTCCTTCGTTTCACATGTGCGTGTACATTCAAAGCTGCTGTTAGCACTTTAGGTCTGGTTTCAGCAGGTTAGTCAGTAGGGTCACACTGACCTTTGAGTGCTTTGGGATCCCTTCACTCATATCAAATTAAGTTGTTAAAGACATAGGAGCTACTAATATGTTTGGGATGGGATCTGAACCAGGGGTGGAAAGGCTTTCATGTTTTCTGTTGACATAGGCTATAATAAATTACATGTTAACACTGGCTTGTATTTCTATATTTGCTATTTCCTATAATCTTCCTACATATGCTGCCAAGCTATTTTGACAGGGTAGGCCAACATAAAAGTCATAACAGCGTGGTCATCTGTTTTCCCTTAGGAATAAAAAGACTGAGGTCAGTGCAGAGCAGGCTGAATAGAAAGGCCTTTTTGTTAGACGGTGAAATCAGTGCCATGGCAACAGGGTGGCCACATAATATTAGGCATGTTAAAGCAACAGCAAATGGTGGAAAAACATAGACTTGTATGTGTAAACCTTTCAGTTCGTTTACATTTTGTATGGCATATGAAATACTTATTTATTATGTCTTGGATCTGTATTTCTATATTGAAATATATATCTTTTTTTATCTTTTAGTTTATTAAAATAGTCTGCACCTCAGTGCCATAGTTGAGTAGAACTATTAATGTATTATTATTACATGAAAAGCCCTACTCTACCGAGGTCATGTGAGAAAATGTAATTTCACAGAGCGTCACTAATGTCACTGTGCCACTGAGCATTTCATCTGCTTGCTCAGGCGAGCACACAGGAGCACATAGAACCGGAGACGAGACGAGGGGGTGGGAAGCGCTACGCTGTTATTATAATATGATCCAGTTTATTATCATTACCCGGGGTTGCGCCTTAATTTGGTAGCAGTAGTAATAATAAGCAGCTGGGAATCCGTGTGAAAATGTTTTTGTTAAATGGAATGGTCTGTAGTGGATGCGTCGGGCTGCACCCCCTCTTCTCCTCTGAATGGTCCGCTCCATGACTGCAGGTCTTGTTGAGGCAGCCACTCTCCCGCACCACGAAGTGAGTCCGAACCGAGGACTTTTAGCCTTCCTGCTCTGAACATCTCTGAAATGAACGTTTTTTACGGACATTAACGGTATTAGTTGGTCTTATCGTGACCGACGGTAACTGCGCGTTTACCAATGGAGAGCAGTGCGCCATGGGCAATCCCTGTTCATCATAAAACATCGCTGCTCAGTGCGGCTCATGTGTCTGTGACAACCGAGTGATGGTGCAGAGAAGCGAACAACGTGATGGAAAGAAGCAGTTCGCCGTGAAAAGACAATGCAGTATAAATGTGGATTTATTTTGTGATGGACATGACATTGCCTGTCTTTTGAGGCGTGCGACATATCTCAGAGCACCTGCAGGAGCAAGTGCATAGTAAACCTGGGCTTTTATTTATGTAGCCTAATGGCTACATTTTGTAAGCTTTTACGTCTCCTTGATCATTGTAACTTTTTTTTAATACAAAAAGCTGATATTTCGCCTTTATAGCATCAACATTTAATAAGCTAAGGACAATTTAAATGGAAAAGGTGCCATGTTGGTTCATCATACAACATCAGATGTTAACAGTCACCATTCAACATAATGGAGGCCAAAGTAAAAATCCTGCCACTTAAATAACTGCCCATCTGTGGAATGCTTGATCTCAAGATGAAGGAGGCGTGTCGCATCTGTGGAAGAGAGCTCTGCGGTAACCAGCGCAGGTGGATCTTCCACCCCACAGCAAAGCTCAACCTCCAGGTGTTGCTATCACATGCTCTGGGACAAGAGGTGAACCGGGACGGCAGAGGGGAGTTTGCATGCTCAAAATGCACTTTTATGCTGGATCGGATGTACCGCTTTGACACAGTTATTGCACGAGTGGAGGCTCTGTCCATCGAAAGGCTGCAGCGACTTCTGCAGGAAAAACACAGGCTGAGACAATGCATTGGTGGACTCTATCGGAAAACAAATTTGGAGGAGTCTGTAGTGACAATAAGTGCATATGATCAGGAAAAGGATGGGATTGTGGACATTTCTGGTCTTACCCACGCTAAGTACTGTGCCCTGTTGCAGGAGGACCTGGTGTACTCGTTGTATGAGTCCTGGGCTGAAGATGGTCCTGACTCTACGCAACAGCAACAGTGTCCGGCCAGCTCTGCCTCTGAGGTCACCACAGCAGGCACACACCGCTGTTCATCACGGAGGTGTCGAGGATGCTCACATTGGCGCGTGACAGACTCAGACTACGAAGCAGTTTGTAAAGTGCCCAGGAAATTGGCACGAAGCATTTCTTGTGGACCATCAACTAGATATTCAGCCAGTGTTGTTGGGAGTACAATGGCAGGAGGTGGAGAAGAAGAGGAAACAAAAGATGCAGTAGAAGATGAACCTGCCTCGTCTGTGACCTTAGTTCCTAGCTCTCAAGCCCCGTCAAGGGCTTCAGACAGTGATCGTACTCTAGCAGGACGAGCCAGCTCCAGCCCGTCCATTGCATCGTTAGAAGCAGCTGAAGATTGTATTCAGTTAACAGATGGGCAGCTGAGCATCCCCCAGGACCCCGGAGATGACCTGATATCTGACTCTCTCTCAGAGGAGCACACTGAAGCTGCACATGTAGGACCCAGTCTCTCACAGGCTTTGTTACTGCTACAGAACTGTGCTGTCCATAGACCAGTTCATAGCCACAGAGGAAGCAAACTCCCAGTCCTCATCAAACAAAGCTCTGCTTTTAGAGACTTGAGGCTTAGCTTCTCTAACTCTGTTGTAGGAATGGATCAACCCACCCCTGACACACAAAGTGACCACCACATGACAACACCAGACCTCCCAGTAATCAGGCTAAGTGCAGTTCATCTAGATGACCTCAGTGGTATGGCAGAGTCATTGGAGGATTTGTACAAAGAATATCCTCGTCCACCTCCTCATCAGGTATTAATCCATGAACAAGAGAAAGTTCTGTTGAAAAGCGAAAAAGGAAACATACATTATTTTGTACTTTTGTTTTCTGTGAAACGTAGAGCCTGTTTGATCTTGGCTGTTGACTAAAATGGGTCAGTTGCGGGAGAGACACTAGACAAAGTGGCCTCACTGCTGCCCTATTTACAGTCTGTGCCCTTGAGGCAAAGAGAACCATGCAGTGTCTGACCTTAACATTTCTACACTGATTAACCAACATCTTTACAAAATGAAGACCCGTTTAAACTTGTACATTTATTTGATCTTTCTTGTTGTAGCATTACTTACATGATTACATGATTTGAATTAAAGCACTTAAGCGAATAAGTAATCAATACTCATACTACTGTAAACAAAGGGGATGCTACCATTACAAACATTTTATGACAATGAATGAGCAAAATTGATCAATTAGGTAATACCTAATCTAGCTGAACACAAATTTATACTGTATTTCTTTTGCTCATTGCACAGAGCCTTGTAGAGGAGCAGCAAAGTCAACTAAACCAGTATGAGTGTGCTGCAGGACAATGTGTTAGTGAACTACAGAAAGCCCAACTCCAGGTTGAGTCTTTGCAAGCCAAAATCCATGAGAGTGAGGCCAACAACATGGTATGTTTCCCTTTACCTTCTCTTAAAAGTATAAACTACATAGAGCACAGTAATATGACTTATCTCTGATTGCCACAGAAACTACAGGAGAAGCTGAATGAGATGGAGTGTGAGCTACGCACACTTCGTCAGGCTTCTCAAAGCCAGGAGCGAACCATTCAGGGCCTCAGTGAGTCCATCAACACCAAAGACAACGAGGTACGTTTTAGTTTGGATTAATTCTTTGTTGAAACTATTAGTGTGTTTAAAAATGGCCATATTTTAATTCTATTCATCTCCAATCAGGCTCAAGAGCTGTACCAGCTGATTGAAGGGCAAAATACTACTTTGTCTAAGCTGAGAGAAATGGTGCAGCACAATCAGCTGGCTCAGTGCAAGGTGACACTGTACTAACACATTTGTCTGGTGTGAATCTTTGTCTAAATCAGCTCTAAACCCGGTTCTTTTCTCTCCAGGCTGCAGAGGGTAGCGCTGAGTCCTCGTCACTGGCCCAGCTGCAGGGGGAGCTTGTGGCAGTGCAGAGCTCTCTCTTTTCACTGGGTCTCGAACTAGACACCAGTCAGAGGAGTCTGAGGCAGAGCCAGAGGCGAGAAGCAGACCTGCTCAGGTTCAAAGACAGAATCAATTCAGATCTACAGGAAGCACTGCAGCACAGGGAGGTCACAGAGAAACATAACCAGGTTTGTATAGCTTTTGTGTAGCTCAAAAAATAATTTGAAGGTATTTATATATTTCTGATATGTGACTAATATGACCTTTATTACAGAATCTTCACTCTGCTCTTCAAAAAACTTGCTCTGAGCTTCAAGCTAAAGAAACTGCCCTGAAAGAGACAGAGACGGAGAAGAACAGTGTAGTGCAGGAGAAAAATCGAACTATTGCACAGCTCAAACAGTTTCTGACAGACAAAGAAAGGCAATTGCAGGTAACCGTCAGTCAGATAATTTCAATGAAATGTATATTTAAATATGTACTAATTTTGTATTACACATTTTAGGAGTACTCAGAGATGTTGGAGTCTTCAGGAAGATCCAAACAGAGAGATGCTCTGCTGGAGAAATTAAGAGAACGGATTAAGGATAGAGATAAAGCTCTTGAGGTAAATCTTTAAACATCGGTTTGTTAATGCAGTTATATTCTACTATATCTCTACTAATATGGGTACTACATTTATGATATTAATTCATTTATTTGTTGATAATAAGATTACATTAACTAAAACATGTCTTTTCCAGCGGTCCATAGATGAGAAGTTTCATTGTCTTGAGGAGCATGAAAGCCAAGTGAGGACCCTTCAGCTGGCTCTTAGAGAGAAGGAGCGTGACCTGGAGAGGCTGCGATGCATCTTGTCTAATAATGAGGACACCATCACAGTATGAACTTTCAACAAGTTTACAAACAGCATTAGTTTATATTCACAATAAAAAACCTGTGCTGTTTGTGTACATCAGAGTCTAGATTCATTGGTGCGAAGTAAAGACTTGGAGCTGGAGCAGGCAGCAGAGGCGTACAGGAACGTGCAGTGGCTGAAACAACACAGTGAAGAGAAGGACAAAAACTCTCTGAGAGAAAGAGACTCCATCATCAGCCAGCTGCAAGCAGCTCTACAGACACGCAGCCAAGAGACACAGGTAGGACACACAATATTACAACAGACCTCTTGAACAGTTAGGGTATTCTGATAAAGCTCATGTGAAAAATATCTAATCTGTTCAGGATTTGACAAAAAGTCTTGTTGCTCGAGTTCAAACTGCCCCCAGTGATGTGATAGAGGAGTTAAAGGCTCGGCTTTCTCTCAAAGAGAAGCTCTTCCAGGAGCTGCTGTCAGATCGTAGCCATCAATCAAATGAACATCATGATCAGGTTCAAGACCTGCTCAACACTATCAGCTCCAAAGACCAGTATTTGCAGGTGCGTATAGTATGTCACATTTTTGTGTAATTGAAGTTATTGGTGTGTTGGGGTTATTAGCTACTTTCTCTTCTTCAGGACTATTCCTACAGAATGTCTCTGGTGATTACCGAGAGGACCAGCCAGCTCCAAGAAATACGTAAACAGTTGTCTTTGAGGGAACAAGAGCTATGTAAACTAAAACAAGACAAGGAGCTGGGAGGAGAGACTGAACATTTGAGGAGTCTGCTCAAAGAAAAGGAATCTTTTATCAAGGTTACAGCAATATGAGCTGTTATACATTTAAACAATTTGTGTAAATCATTGATCTTAATTATCTTTTACTCAGCAGGAGCTGATCCAGAGCCAAGGAGAACCTTCTACTAAAGAAGCTGAGGCAGAGATCAAGGCCCTGCATGAGGAGCTCCAGCTGGTGCTGAAGAAGGAACAAGAAGCTCAGGTTTTGCATTTTCCATCTGTTTTAAGTTTAATAATCTCCAACTCTATCTCACACTCCTCTTCTGGGTTTCTACCTGTACAGGTGGAGCTCTCGTCTCTGCGTTTATCACTGGCACATGACACAAAGGACACTAGTAATTACCAAGTATGATTTAGCTGGATGTCCAGACACTTCACATATAAGTGTTTATTAATATCAGGGTAAAAAAGTAATGCCACATGTCTGTTGTGTAGTGTGTCTTGGATCAGGTGGTGTCAGAGTATGACAAGCTAAATGATGCCTTGAGGGCCGAAAAGAGATTATACCAGAGTCTTAGCCACATTCACACCAAGACTGACAGGTACTTCGAAAGTTTATTATGTTTGTACAACATTTAGTGTACTCTTTGTTTTATTGTTTGATGTTCTTTCTACCTTTCCCTTCAGCCCAGATAAGATCCAGGCCCTGCACACTGAACTGGACTCAGTGCAAGCGCTGCGAGGACAGTTGGAGGAGATTCTGGGTCGGACCCGTAACATGGCCTTAATGCTGGAAAGAGCATCTAAAAGGCCTGCTTATTTAGGAGGTGGGGATGAACAAGGTCCACTGCCTTCAACAAGCTCTGTTACTAATAATGTGTGAATACAACACAGCACTTCTGAGTGAGACTGGCTCTTGTTAGAGCCAGTCTCTAGTATGTAAGATGCAGCTGCCTGGAGGTGGGGAGGGCCAGTTTTATACATAACTGTGATAAATATAGTAAATGTGGTAAGATTAAGTTATTATACTCCAGTCAATTTTCAGGCAGCCTCATCAAAACTGCACAAGCACTACTCACAAAAACAGAAAAGTTTGAAAATAGCTACATATATGATGTGCAACTCAAGTCAGAATTTTATTTATTAATAATTTATTAATATATTGTGTGGTGTGAACATGTTTTTATAATACGTAAAACTGCCTGCGTATTGCTTTGCGGTGTTCTGTATTTGCCATTTTGTGTTTTGCTGTTGTGACTCTCATGGCCTTACTGTCACAGTGGAGTTGTGTGGAGAAAGCTTATGCCTTGAACTGAAATGTCTATTCATTTATCATGTGCTCTACATTGTGATTGTCTTAAGGAGACATTATGACATGGCCCACAACAAAAGTCACGAAAAGATACATTCCCTATTTCCTCATGTTTTCATTTTAGCTCCACCTTATACATATATACATTAGATGTGTTGCATAAGTAAGTGTATAGTATGGATTGTTTTCATCCATCTCATTATAAACATATAATCTCCTTATCACAATTTTGGTCATGATTACACAGATGAGATAGCCAACATTTTATTAATCTCTGGAAGGTCTGTTTCCTTTTGATGTTTTTCCTCATCTAACCTCTAAGGTGGAATCCATGACATATTTTTCTTTTTTGTACTATAAATGCAACAATAAACGTGCTGGCACTTTGGCAAAAGCACTTCTGTTTTTGATTTTACTTCTTTGTGTTTGAACATGAGCCCCCCTTCTCATAGTCAAAAAATAAAGTAGAGCCCAATTACCACTGTTTTTATATAAGCTTGTACAGTACGCAAATATATACACATAATACCAATCATATTTATCTATGAACTAAACCACTGATAAGTCTGTCTTCATGCATGAGAGTGTGGCATGATTTTAATGTTTGCATGGCTATTTTTCTGTAATGCCTCACAAAAAGCACAGAAATTCCTAGTAGTAGTAGTAGTATTCTAGT